>CM024755.1:98556277-98710629 GCA_014218235.1 Colocasia esculenta | reverse complement strand
TTTTCCTTCTCCCGGCGCTTGGGAAGATGGAATGGTGCCGGGGAGAAGGCGTCGGTTCAAAAAAAGGCAGTTTCCTAGTTCAACGTCAACCTCTGGCCGTTTAACTTTATCTGGCATCAACCTCAGGGCCGCTGACGTACACTTGACGGCTAGGATTTGGACGTCAATGTCCCTTCAATGTCAGGCCTCGAAGTCTGGTCAGCGACCATGCCTGGCCGTCTAATTTGAATGTCGACGGCCATTGATGTGGACGTCAATGCTTCGTTTCTGTGGTTGACGACTAGGTCCTGGACGTTAACGATAGGTTGGCGGCCATCGATGTGGACGCCAACTACTCCGCGCTCAGTCCTCACAGCACAGTCTTTTGAACACCTTTGAGGTCATTTCATACCCATTTCACCACATTCCATTCCACATATCAATCAATGCAAGTCAGTTGAACACAAATGCAAAAACCATCTTTATTCATCCAATTGTGTTACACTTATTCAGATCTAAAAAGTACATCACTTTGCCATGCGGGCCATGAAATAGCCACAAGCAACGGGAAGAATGCTATAATTGTATTCCTCATACTTCCGGATCTCTTCCCGATTCTCCTGAACAGCCAAACCCACCTTCCTGCTCACTGTATGTCTCGCCCAAACCTTCATCGCTTTCTTCATCAGCCTCTCGTTTCTTCCGGTGACTATCATGTCGATGCCGTTGAATGAAATGGGAATTCCCCGTGGAATCCCAAGCTGACAGTGGCACCGATGTGGCTGGTACACCACCATCCGATCTGCTCCAATCAACCATAAATCTTTGTCTTCCCTGGTCCGCGCTCTGAACTCGATAGTCCTCATGAACAGTGGCCTCACGATGAACTCATCCATGCCCAGATATGCTAAGTGATCTCTCCAAGCGTCTCGGCCCTTCAAGTGCGCGGTCACACACTTGATCTCATCCTCCAGCTCGTACCATGCCCTGCTGCAGTACACTGAACTCCGAAGGAAGACTCTGGAGGGGGTAGGTTGTGCATCAGCAAAATCAAACTTTAGATGAGCTTCCATCCATACCTGGAGCAGAAACAAACTCCCGCACGTGCGTCCGCCTAGGCTCATGGTGGTGAGCGAACTGTACAGGTGGGCCAGCACTGCAGGGGCAAGTGACTGCCCGCGCCATATCAGAGTGAGTATCCCAACATGCTCGTACAGGATGAAGTCGCCGCTCGTGGGGAACAGGAACACCCCGGCTAGGCAAAGAGTCAGTCCTCGCGTCGCCCTCTCTCCGCCAATCTCCCGGGCATGCTGGATCAGCCACCAAGCCAGCCGGTCCAGGAAGATCCCATTCTTGTTTGTCATTCGCAGCACCTCCTTCTTGTCTCGTACGATGTCCGCGAGGATCTCTTCCCACGGGAGGAGAGGAGTCGCCGCATCGTACTCCAGGCACCGCTGCCATCCCAAGAACAATTCCACCTCCTCTAACAACATGCTCGCCTCGAAGCCCTGGAACACGAATGTGTGCGTGTGCGGGTGCCACCTCTCCACTAACGCCCCCAGGGCGTCAAATCCCCACCACATATCCTTCATGTTCTTCGCTAGAACCACCATGAAATTCAAATGCCACATTCCGATGAAGCTCCGCATGTCCAGTGTGATAGCGTTCACCAGGTTCACAAGCCAGGAAAAGGCTCGTACCTGGCCTTGGCTTGGGAATGCGGGGATCTCCTACATGAAGGCGGGGTTTTGTAAGAGTGCTGTTTAGGGCGTTTTCAGCCCAGGAAAGAGTAGAATCAATCATTGCTTACCTCTCCATTGGCTAGACGTGTGCTCAGGTGTCCCGAAACTTCGCTCAGAGTTCCGGGGTTCGCACCTGTGGATCGTCCGGTCGATGAGGAGGCCATTTTTGATGTCCTTCACTGACTCTCTGCTCTCTGGTTCGCAGCAGAAGCAAGGGGGGACGGAGGTAGGAGATGAGAGAGTCCTTATGGACTCCCATCACCTATATTTTCGGTCTGATCCGCTGTCAGGTCGACGTCCAGATCGGTGGACGTCAGTTCCAGGTTGGCGACCACATCTGTGGACGTTAACAAATGTACTGGCGGCCATCGATGTGGACGTTGACTGACCGGAAGTTTTTAAATTCTTAATCTTTATATGGCCATTATCCTTTATCTTGTGCTTCAAGTTGTTTTGCAGATATCTTAAGCATGAGCTGCGCTTCAATTTCGGGACGCTCATACGACCTTGAGCGTGACAGGTATGTCTAACATAGGACCCCACCAGAGGCGAATAACTTGGCGACCGTGAACCCTGAGTTCCCCTTCACCAAAAACCATGATGGGTTTGCGATCTCTTAGTTATTCGTATGGCCTTTAGAATTATCCTCTGGTGCTAACTTGCATTTTAGATAGGCAACCCACACCAGCATGCATCTTCACTGCTAACATTCTATTACTAACACTCAAAAAAAAATGGTGATTTTCCTCGATCATATGATTGCTCCATGGCTCCCCAGCTCAGGTAGCCTATTGGGTTCGTCCTTCATGACTATCCAGGTCGATATCGGGTCTTTGTTGCCCCCTTCTTCACTTGTCCCACCGTGTCTTTCAACAAATCATCAAGCAGCCTTATTGAGTTCATTTGAGCCTTCGCCAGCCGCGAGCTTAATTCCGGACTTCAGGCTTTCCAAGCATGTGATTCCAGTTAGAATCTTTTGATAATCCTTTGAGAGATCAACCAACTCCTTGTTTCCATGACCTCCTAAATTCGGGCCGACGTCCTGATTAGGCCAGCGAGCCCGCGAGCTCCGGTTATGAGACTCTCCTGATTCAACCGTCATATTACAACTCCTTTGACTCAGACACACCGGAAACTAGTCAAAGTCCAACACGGCCATGCCAGGGACCCTGCCATTGGGTCGCAGTTGTAGTTACACGGGCAGATCACCCTTTTCTTACCCCTATTTGTCTCTCAGACGATATGTCATCGGTTTCTAGCCTGTCTCTTTCGTTTGGTTTGCTAGAACTCCTATCCTCGGAGATGGCCCTTCCATTAAATCTCCGCGTCCTTTGTTTACCGAGACACCAACCTTTCAGTCCGCTCTGCTCCCTTGCAAGACCGGACGTCTCGGAGGGGCATTTGTAGACGCGAGATTTGGCCCATTTCCCGCAAGGCTATTTGGCCCATTAAGCCTCGTTTGACCATTTGTTGACCAGCCTCGGATCCCATGTTGACGGCAGCATCGATGGCCGCCGACTACTGGTTGGCGGCAAGCACCCTGGACGCTGACCCAAGTTGGCGTCCACCTATCTGGACGCCTGCATGAGGTTGGCGGCCTGATCTATGGACGTCAATAGTGTTTACCAAGTCTGCGCAACTAACCCGAGATTCCAGCCCACTAGCGCCCTTGTCTCGGCCATGCAACGCACATAGCCGTTCCCAACGGGCATATGGGCCACCTAGGCAGTCCTTTGACCCAGTAAAAATTCTACATGGCCTCCCCCCATTAGTTGGACCTCTAACACAAAGATTGCCACATGTACAAGTGTGCTTCTTCACACTTAGCATCCTAGGCACTCCAACCCCGAGCTCCACTGTCTATTTAACACCCCCTTGAGCCCTCTGAACCAGAGGGGGGGAGGCTGGACGTCCTTATGCTGCCACTTTGAGAGAGGAGAGAGAAACTTGCACCTCACCTTCTACCATTCATCCTCTCCTTTCTCTCTTCACTTGGGACGTTCAGGAGGCTCACTTTGGAGCTGGAGGAGCCCTTGCAAGGAGCCACAACACCAACAACGAGGATCTACATCTCCTTCCCTCTCTCTTCTCTTACTTGCTTTGTAGCTAACTTGCATGTTCCACACACTTTCCCACACATCCTAGGCACGTAGGTCACTTTCCTACACACCTAGAAAGGGGTTTCCCAACCAAAAACGGAGGGAAGAAGGGTGGTCATAGCACTTGGCCACCCCTCTTCTCAAGTCCGCAACCGGTACGGGACTCGCCTTTTAGGCTTTTCTTTCTTTCTTCTAAACATTTGCTACACTGCATTTAGTCTAATAGAGGTTTGTTTGTGGCAGGAACATTGTGAACGTGACCATGGAGCTCTCCTCCTTTGGCCGGCCGAAGAAGGAGAAGTTGGAGCCCCATCTCCACCCGCTGCGTGAGGCCACTGCACCGACGTGATCACAGCAACTCCTTGGGCACAGGTAAGGCCCTGGCGATCATAACCCTCCCCTCTCATCTCTGGTTTTCTTCGTTTCCTCCTCAGTCAACCTAGTCAACCGGGGAGTCAACCAAGTCAACCAACAATCCATCGTCGCCAACGAGAGACCAGTGACGTTCGCGAGCGCCCGGAGGACATCCATAGTCGACAACAGGGACACGGTCGGGGAGGCGAAATGGATCGTCCACACTAGGGAGCACTGTCAATTTTGGAGTACGAGGCCAGGTTCGTGAAGTTGTCCAAATATATGCCACACATCATTGTTGATGAGAGGTGGAAAGTCAAGAAGTTCATAATGGGGCTTAGACCATCATTGAGGGCCAGACTAGTTGCTTTCAACCACAGGACCATGGATGTGGCTCTTAGTGTGGCATGCAAGCAAGAGAGCGAGATGGAGTTGTACAAGGAAGAGAAGAAGGCACAGTTGAAGAGGCCTCAAGAATTGTTCCTGCAACAAGATAGGAAGAAGAGGCACATGGAAGACCAACAATAAGCTCTTGTACCAGCGAAGTTAGCATCACAAATGACAGGTTCTACAGCCAGAGTGTGTGCATTGCAACAAGCATCATGGTGGAGATGTGTGTTGTATGAAAGCATGAAGATGTCTCAAGTGCGGCAATCCAGATCACAAAATTAGAGACTGTCTGAAGCTAAAGCCATTTGTTTCACAAGGATCTCCAGCCCCAATAGCAATGAAGCTAGCCACAAGACCACAAGCCCATGTCTTAATGTACATGTTAGCCAGAGATGACATCGAGCGAGCCAAGGACATCATCGGAGGTACCTACTCTGATCTTTGAGGGCAACAATCCATTTAGGGGGGGAGAGGATGTGATGCCCTGCATCTTTTCTTCATGTTTGTGCTTTCTATAGACTAATGGATCAACATTTTGAACTTAGTACCACCTTTTTTTTCGGTCGGCATGTTTTTGGTCTATGGGTTCTTGACATTCAGACCTTGGGCATCAAGATGTTCTTAACGTCAAGGGGTCTTGATGTCAAAGAGGTTGACAGTCAGACCCTTTCCGACAACCCTAGTTTTGGGTTTTGGCACCCATTTGCTCTGTTTGAATGCGAGATCGATCGCCATTTAGTTTAACCTTGGCATCTAGCTTTGTTGACATCAACTTCTCTTTTGTTTTGCTCTGAGAACGACTCTTTTGTGTGGATTTATTAGGTAACCTAGAGTCCTATTTGGGCATGGATTCTACCCCAACCATGAACCAAGACTTTATAAATATATAGTGACTTTGTTTCGGGAGAAGTTTTTCTCTTTGGCTAGGGTTTGTGTTCTTTGTGAGGAGAGAGAGGGTGAGCCCATGAGAAAGAAAGAGGGTGCTTGGAAGCTTGCTGCTTGTTCGTGATTGCTGTTGTGAAGAGGAGGCTTCACCAGACTTACAGAAAGGCTCTAGACGTGATGATCATAAGCGATTTGTGCTTGAAAAGGCAGATTTGATCGTGGTTGAAAGACACCTCTTTAGTTTCCAAAGAGGGTTTCATTAGCCTAATTCTCAATTTGTAGGATATTTTAGGGGGAAATAACTTAGGGTTTCTCTTCATGTTCGAGCTACTTAGGGTTTTTCTATTTTTTTAATTTTAAAAAAATCATTTCAATGCATGTTTGCCATGATTTCTTGCCTCAAACTTGCACTTTGTGCAGTCAAGAATTTAAGGGCAACATAGGTTGATGTCAACCTGAAGTTGACGGCAACAAATGTTAACGTCAAGTTCATCTTTCCCGAAAATTACTATTTGATATTGTATGATGAATCTGTGGATTTTGTGACTGTTTGGGGGGTTCCTCTAGTTCTGTCATGAGGTGTTAGCCATCATGACATGACTGGGTGACCCAAGATTTATTTTTGGTTAATTATGGTAATTATCTTAAGTTTCCGTTTATATGACAAGCATGTGAATAATTGGTAGTATGATTTCTATGAAGCATGTATGTTCTAAAAATTGTTTAAATTTTGTGTGGCAATTAGTTAGACTACTATAAGCATGTTTTAGGGTATTCTAAACTCATTTAATCTCTATTAATGAATTTTAAATGCCCTTGTAATAATAACCTGATTTCTATTTTAAATCATGAAAAATAGTTTTGCTATTCCAAAAATTCTGAAAATTTTCAGTTATGTTCTATCTTTCATAAACATCTTGTGGTTAAAACTTAAGCATGATCTTATCATTGGTTATTTAGTTACGGTTTTCTGAATCTTTAATATCATGTTAAGTAAATATGGTTTTAAGTTTGATTAAAAACATGATTAGCATCATAATTAAGCTCTATTTAATTATTGTTTAATAGTAACTTGAGAATTTGAAAGAAAGTAATACATGTTTATGTTATGTGTGTGCATGTACATGGAAAGAGAGAGAACATGTAAAATATGTGCAATAAATAAATGTGATAAACGTGATAATAATGTGTGCCAATGAGACAGTGCCACCATAGATTGTATGGAGTTGTACTGTAGTAATGCCCAAATGGGAAGGCTCAATTGTGTTATGTGATACTCGAGACAACGGGTCGTGTTGAAATCTTGGAGATAGACAAGTACCACTGGTAATGGTGGGGAGGGTTTCTCCCGATTTTGCATAGTAACCATGACTAGATCATTTTGCCTGATGATTAAGTCTATGTGTGATAGTGACGTGACTTTTTAGTGGTGGTTTGGGCTGTGTCTTAGCTTGTGTAAAACTAATGTGAATGTGTAAACAATGTGAAACATGATATGTAAACATGGCACGTGGTACGCGTAATGTGAATGTGACATATGATCTTGAATATAAATCGTGAAACTCTCGTGAAAGCCATGTGTAAGTGAATGTGGATGTGACAAGTGAAAGAATAAGTGCATGTGAAAGTAAAGGTAAGAGTGAGTGTGAATGTGCCATGAGAAAATAAATGCATATATTAATGTGATCCATGTTAAATGATAATTATGATATTATGTTTAGTATCATTTTTAGTAACATATTAGTTAATTATGACCATGAGTTAGTGATGTACTTGAAATGCATGTTAGTAATATCATGTTTATATTTATATTGTTTATTGTTAAGCATGTTAGTGATACCATGTTTCCATGTTTAATTTATGTTAAGCATGACCATGTGATAGAATTTTAAGTGCTAATCATAAGCCATGTGTATGTGCAATAAGTATTAGCATGTAAATGTGAAAAAGAAAGTGAAAGTATAAGTGTTGTTGTTTGCATACTATTATTGTCAGGTTTAAAAGTTAATCATGTTTAGTAATCTTGTAATATATGAGTTAGCATAGATTTACTTAATAGATACCATGTCTAAGTTATCCATGTTTAATGTTATAAGATGAGCATGAGCATGTGTTAAGTTAATTTACTAATTGCTAGTAAGTTAGTGTGATTGTGATAGTTAGTAAAGTCATTGACTTGTTAGAATGCATATGTGGTAAGCCATGGTTTGTGATTCTAATTTACTTGTTGAGTCTATTACATAGACTCATCATTACTAACATTTCAGGAAGAGTTGAAGATCTAGAAGCCAAGGAGTTAGCTAGATCCAACGTAAAGCATGAAGAATATTTTGGTTCAAGACTTCTAGCTTAGTACTTAGTATGTGGAGTATTTGTAATTTAGACTTTTGGCATTGTGTAGTTGGAGAGTGGCTATGATATGATTGTTATGTTATGTTATTTCTTTGCTTGGATTATATGGACAGTGATATGTGGATTATTAAGTTAATAGAATAAGAGTTGTTTATTTCCGCTGCAATTCTCTTCTCTATTTGTATATATCTCAACCTATGTGTCTATCGTAAGGGTCTTTCCCCTGTGATGTCTCACTCTTGTTCGACGTGGGTTGGTATAACCGTACTGGGTGGGAGTAGGTCGTTACACACATGCTTCACTTACCAGATGCCTTCTTACAAGGATGACATTGGCGATCTTGGTTGGGTACTAGACTTCTCAAAATAGGATGGAGCATCGCCTCGCAGTCAGCTGCTCATGGACCACTTCCTTCCTTTCTTTACTGAGTATTTTCTTCTTCAACTTGACTGACCGAGCTTCTGAATCAATGCCTAGTTTTTGGGTGATGATCTCTATGATTCTTGGAAGTTGTTGCTCTGATCAGGCAAAGACATCAAAGAACTCCTATAGGAAATCTTGCAATAGTTGGCATGCCTCTGAAGGTGGTGCAGCACCAACCCTAAGAAGTTGACCCCCCCCCACTGGATGGTTGAAATGTCGACTATACCAAGTTCACTCAGGGTGTCTCTTCATCAAGCATCTCAGAGATGATTAGGGCCTCAAGTTTCAAGCTCACAACGCCTTGGAGTAGCATTTATGAGACTCCACTCGATCTCCATAGACCTCCCTAACATCGACTTCGGTGGGAAACTTCCACTTTTGGTGCAGGGTAGAGGGTACACTGCTGATTTTGTAACGGTCCTCGTCGTTCAAACCCGTTAACCTAATAACGAGCTTCACTCGACTCTATCTCCCGTGAACAGGCCAATGCCTCGCAAGGGATATCAATACAAATATCTGTGGAAATATAAAAGAACACATTAAATATATATAAGATTGCACATCTCACACATATTTACTTGAAATATACACAGCCAGCTCCCAACTAGCATTAATATACAAAGTACAGCAACCTAGGGCATACCCCGAGGTGAGACATAAAGTAGGATCACACTGCTGGAGGTGCAAGCCCAACTCCGCTACGATGTGGCTCCGAACTAGACAAGGGACTAGAACCCTCCTGCTCTCCTTCACCTAAAAGGAGTAGGGGTGAGCCTCACAAGTGACTGGCTCAGTAGGAAAACTCCCTCAAAAGCCGAAACAACCCAAACTCATGAGAAGCAAGAGTAAAGAACTACATTAAATAATAATTAAAGCTACCTAAACATGGTGCTACAACTATAATTAAATAAACAATTCTAACTAATACTATGGCTCAACCATTAATAAATAAATGACAAACATCGCTCAATTGTAAAAGCTAAAGAAGGATAACGCCACACTTGGGCCATAAAAACTAGTTCGCGACACTAGCTATAAATCCGGACAAACCACACTGGACTACCTCTCAGTCTCGCAGCCACGGAGGTAAGGTCCGGCTGCCACTCCACCTCAACAAGGCCAACAAACTGTGGAGACCAGCCAACACCACACCTGCAGGCCACACCACTATAGGCCCATGCCTGGCACCTTTAGGGACTCCGGCCCGAGCTCCCTAAAGTGAGACATTGGAAAACATGACTAGCTGGGGCCCAGTACATCTACTAGTATCCATACCCCCAACCACGAGCGTGCTACAAGCGACCGAACACAAACTAACACTGTTGCCCAGTTAACGAGCCCAGAGGGGGGTGAATGGGTCTTTTTAAAATTAATCTAGAAGATACCTATAACTCAAAATAATCACACAAACGTTCTTCGAACTATGTTAGTTGCAGTTAGTTTAAATAACAATCACACAAGGAAGACAGTCACACGACACAAGGATTATTCTGGTTCGGACTTCCTTTCCTTAGGAGTCCTACGTCCAGTCCCTGAGCAACAACTCAGGATTTCACTAACTAGGGAACAGTCCCCCTAAGGACGCTGCAACACCCAGCTCAGCTGGTCTTCCTTCACACTCGAAGGGAACAACACCCTGGATACCACCAGGTCTTCCTTCACACCCGAAGGGAACAACACCCTGGATACCACCAGGTCTTCCTTCACACCCGAAGGGAACCACACAGAGAAGAATGTATGACTTTCAAGCCCCTAGATCCAGCTTTTGATAAGCGAGGATCTGAAGCAACTAGAACTGAGAGCAAAAGATTATAAACAATTCACACTCTCAGAACATACAGGCTCTCTCAAGATTTTCACAAACTAGTGGAGAGCAAAAGAGCAAAAGCTAAGAGGAGTGAAGGATCTTGGCTCTCGACTTTCTTCAGAAGAATTTGAATGCTTGAATATCCAATCCCTTGAACGTTGTTCTTCTATTCTTCTGACTTGTATATATATATCTTCAATTTGAAATCTAGACGTTAAAAGTGTCCGTTGTCTCTCTTTTGAGTAGTCGTTAGACTGAATGACGTCTAGAGTCTTGGAAGCTTCCAGTCACAGTCTTTTGATCACTTAAGCACGCAAAAGATGAGATCTTCAAAGATATCCGATGGCTTCTATTTGTTTAACGTTGTACCATGAAGCTAGTTCAGAGGTCTGCACAGATGTCAATCTTAAATAGCAGACAGATAAGCTGTCTCTGATGTCAGTCAACGTCAGTAGCAATAGTCAAGAAAATAGTAATGCCAAATAGCTTTAGTCTAAAGAACGTTATCAGAGTAGGCACGATAAAGGATGATATGGTCTGCATGCATGCAGAGATATGTTCAGATCTCATAAATGCAAAAGCGTCAGAGAGATGTCTACGTGGGCTTTGACTGGTCAATGCTTTAAGATGAATTGGATATCAATATATGAAATCGATGACTGAATGACTTATGAAATCGTTATGAACATTAATAAGTCATTATAGAGAGCAAATCGTTATGAATACTTATCAAGTCGTTATGAACTCTATAGAAATCGTTACGCTAACTTATGAAATTGTTATAATAAGCAAGTCGTTGCGAGTTCTAAAGAAATCGTTATGATAACTTATGAAATCGTTATAATAAGCAAGTCGTTGCGAGTTCTAAAGAAATCGTTATGATAACTTATGAAGTCGTTACAACAAGCAAGTCGTTGCGAGTTCTAAAGAAATCGTTATGATAACTTATGAAGTCGTTACAATAAGCAAGTCGTTGCGAGTTCTAAAGAAATCGTTATGATAACTTATGAAGTCGTTACAACAAGCAAGTCGTTGCGAGTTCTAAAGAAATCGTTATGATAACTTATGAAGTCGTTACAACAAGCAAGTCGTTGCGAGTTCTAAAGAAATCGTTATGATAACTTATGAAGTCGTTACAACAAGCAAGTCGTTGCGAGTTCTAAAGAAATCGTTATGATAACTTATGAAGTCGTTACAACAAGCAAGTCGTTGCGCTTTCTAAAGAAATCATTGCGGTTCTTATAGAGTCGTTGCGACATCGATTTGTTTGAAACAACATGACTTTTCAGTCTTATAAGAAAATCGTTGCGATCACTTATAGAATCGTTACGACATCGATTTGTTTGAAACAACATGACTTTTCAGTCTTATAAGAAAATCGTTGCGATCACTTATAGAATCGTTACGACATCGATTTGTTTGAAACAACATGACTTTTCAGTCTTATAAGAAAATCGTTATGCACTTCAACAGAAATCGATATGGATTTAGAGAAATATCATGTTGAAAAGATTGAAGCTTCAGAGTAGTAATGCATATCTTTATTGGCTTGTTTGACCTCGGTATTTTTCCTGTACTTAAGACTTATGAAATATTCATCAGATATAATTGATAAATTATTGTTTAGTTTTGTTAATCATCAAAATATGTATATATATAATTAATTAAAATTACATGGGGACAGACTGATCATCAATCTCCCCCTTTTGGTGATGACAAAACTGAACACTAAGCATGGATAAAAGTATCTGAATTTGTTGTAAAGAGAAGATATGCTAAGATTCTAAGCAAAATTAAAATTTCAGACATGCGTACTTTTCTCCCCCTTTTTGTCATTAAGCAAAAAGATAAACTTTGACAAAGAAAGAAGAGAGAAAGAAAAATAGAGAATACACAGAAGGTCATGTCATTTACTGTGGAGGTACAGGTAAATAGAAGGCAGGAGACAACAGAGAGGCAAAATGGGAGATGGTTTCCCATGCCTGAACTTCCTGCTCTTCAAAAAGATTTTTAAAAGCTCCAAAAGACACAGAGTAAGATGGTCCCATGGTGGGAGCCATCCGTTTGAGATGAAGATCTAGATGCTGATAGAGAAGATCAGCATATGCATCCTTGTCCATGTTCATCTTGAGAAAACGAGAAGTGCCAAAGCTGGCACAGGAGAGGAACTGGTCCATGGTGACAGGGTAGTGATTGTGGTTAGCTCTGAGAGCTTGGTGCATAGCCACATACACTTTGTATCTTTCTTCCCAGACCTTGAAGGGGTCATCAACAAGATTAATGGAGTTCATATCTAGGAAAGTGGCTGGAGAAATAGCTGGTTTGCCTTCCCTGGCCTGAGCTTCATTGAGTTCAGACAGCTGCTGAGCTGACAGGGGGTAGAACTTGGACCATTCAGAAGATGTGAGCCTTTCACATTCAGACAGGATAGGGGAGAGAACTTCAGCCTTTACATGGCCCTGGTGATATTCCCTGAATAGGAATCTAGAAAAGGAAACCAGGTAGCCTTTCTGCACTTTAATTCTGCCCAAGACTCTGGCAAAACGCTCAAAGATGATGGATCCTACAGAGGATTCCATAACTAGAAAGTGAATTTGAGGAAGGGCTATCTCCTCAGGTATTTGAAGGTAGCAAAATCTACCTGAATATCTGAAGTGTGAGAGATAACTGGAGACAAGGCTGAAATGGCCTTCCTGAACTGACAGAGCTGAACTTCTGGAAGTCTATGAATATATCTGTAGTTGTTGAACAGCATGAAATGTCTGATCATCTTTATTTCCGATTGAATGTAGGGTGCCCAGAGTTCTTGGTGGTACATCCTGAACCACTCAGATAGAGTCAAGGAGTGGTCCCTCGGAGGAAATCTGGCAGATTTGGCAAGAATGAACTTCTTGAGAAGATCCTTGTGACCTTTGCCCCACTGCTCTTCAGATTTGGAGTGAGCAAGAGAGAAAATTTTGGATTTTTCGGTTTTTGAAAGAGAAGTATAGGGGAAAATGGTGTGCAAATGATCTGTAAGGTTTTGAAAGGGAAGGTTGATGATGGTGGCATAAGCAACTTTGGAAAGGTATTCCCTATACAGTGGGTTATGTTTGTTGTCCACTGTGAGAGAAAACCACAAAGGAGGGTATTTGGGTTCAGAGGAAGAGGAAGAGGTAGAAGTAAGTTTCCTCTTCTTGGAGGCAGGATTAGAAGGATCTGCCTGTGAACATGTTCTCCCACTTTCAACACAGACCTGAGGATCCCTTCCTCAAATTCATCCTTTATCTTTTCAATAAAAGGAGAATTGAGTTGAGCATGTTCAGGTATGATAGTGATGAAAGATGGTGGAGGAGTAGGATGAAGAAAAGAGTGTGAAGTAGTGTGGAGATCATCAGTTGGTCCAAGGGAGGGACCAGAGGAGGAAGAGGATGCTCCAGCTGAGGATGCTGGAGGGGCCTCAAATAAAGGAGAAGGAGAAGGAATGGTGGACTGAAATGGTGTAGGAGAGGAAATTGGTCTAGATTGAGGCTTCTTGAATGTTTGAGGAGCAGGAGGTGCTGTAGGAGCTGATGGTGGAGTTGGAGGAATAGGTGTGTGAGAGGGGGAAGAGGGAGCTGGGGGCTTGGGTGCCAAGAGCTCTTCTGCCTCTATCTGCACAGACTCACTCTCCAATGGTCCTGATCCTTGCTCAGATGGCCCCGTTGGCCCTGCATCCTGATCAGCTGGCCCTGTTGGCTCTACCTCTTTTGGTGCTGCTTCTGGTGATGCTGCTGCTTCTGGAGGAGGAGGAGGAGCTTGAGCTCCAACTGCCTTGATAATATCTGAGAGCATGCCTTTCATGCTGCTCATTTCCTTGTTAAACCATTTCATAGCATTTCTGATTTGGGCCAACTCTTTGTTGGCTGAAGCTTGACTCAGAAATATAGAGTTGACATCTGACTGGAGAGAACATAATAGTTCACCTTGAACATTCAGCCTTTCAATCACTGGCTTCAAGTTTATGACAATTTTCTGCTTAACCTGCCTCTCAAATGGAGAATCAGCCAGGAGAGGAACTCCAGAGGCAACCTCTTTTCCTTTCTTCTTGCCTTCATGTTCTGGAGGAGGTTGATCATCATCTGAGCTCGAAGAGCTTGCAGTCTCCCCTTCTCTGTCATCCAAATTTGAAGAATCTCCATGCTTTTCATCCTTATCAACATCTGGAGTTGCGTCTACTGAACCTTCTTTTGATAGCTCCCCCTCAATAGGAGCATCTTCTTCATCTGATACTTGCTCCCCCTGACTGGGAGCAGATTCCAACACAGAATCACCTTGGGCAGCTAGGTGCTCTACCTCTACTGGAACATCTTCCATTTGTTCATCAATGTGGCCTGATGCCACAGTCTCATCTGCAACTCTGCTACTTGTTTCTGGAGCACTTGAAATAAAAGGAATTGAATCTATGATGTCTGCCAGAATCGATGCAACTACAGTTGAGGGAAGTGGGTCCTCAACTGGAATAATGTCCTCTGGGAGGAGATCCTCAATTCTCCTTTCTGCAAAAGTTTGAACTGATTCTTCTGGAAATCCTGAAGCTTCTACAGACGCCCTTTCTTCTTCTACTGCACTTTCAGACTGAACTTCTGCAATGGAGGGCCGTGAAGATTCTGCTGCTTCAACTGCTGGAGCTAAAATTGACTCCACTGGCAATTCTGGAGTCATATCCGCTGATCCCATCTCCGGATGAACAACTGAGGTGTCGATAATGATGGCTTCGCCTTCAGCAACTGAAGCCTTGAACCAGACACCACTTTCCACAGAGAAGCCACTCTTCTTCAGGTTCCTGGACCTGATTGCTTGGCCCATTTTCTCTACAACTGCCCCAGAAAGATCAACACCGAAGTGTTTGAAGATCTTGGTGAGTAGGTGGGCATAAGGCAGGGACACATTGAACTTACTCTTGGTGTCCCAAATCTGATCTCTTGCAAACTTCATTCTTTCCATTATCACTGCAGCCATATTTATCTCCTTATTCTGAATGGCCCAGTACATCATGTCCGAATCGGCCTTTGTGCAAGATGAAAACGTTGCACTTCTGGGAACTAAGATTTGACAGACAATAAAATGGAGAAGACGATTGAAGGCGGATAGTTGATTTATGTCGATCTTGCCGTCTCTCAGCTTGAATCCTGGCCCGATAATTCCCAAACCTTTCACTTGGGCATCCACAGTGTGAACCCCACTAAATCCGGAAGTCTTTACATTGAACAGCATTTTCAGCAACTCAGGGTCTATTCTAATCATTGTTCCCTTTACTGAAGAAACTAGAGACCCATCTTCCTCTGTTCTCATACACACAAAAAAGGCTTTTACCAAATCCGGATAACTGACCTCTGAAAAGGTGGAAATTTCTGTCCACTGCATCTGATTGATCAAATCTACTACGCTGCTCATTCCACTTTTCCTCAGATTAGCGACATCTACTTCTTTGTTGCCACAGAGCTTTGTCTTCACAAAAGTAAATCTCTCCTGCTGCTCAGGAGTGAGGAACTCGGCGCTGTAGCCACCCAAACTGCCGGCGATGATAGGTGCGGCCATAGATTCAGGTGGAAAAGGCAACGGAGGGTGGAGACGGAAGGTGAGGAGAAAGAATCCTCAAGAAATTTTGCGGGAAGTAGGAGGAAGATTCAAATTTGCAGAGGATTGAGATGGAGTTGTTAGGGCATCGGCTCAAGCGGCAGGATAAAAGAGGGGAAAAGGTAGACGATGAGACACGAATCGTTCTGTCATCGATTTTATGAATAAATTAATGCTACGTGGAAAGTGAGGCGCCAAGCGGCGGAGAAAACGACAAAAGGTTTTGACTATTCAAACGGACTTCAATGAGAGAGCGATTACTACAATACAATTTGAATTTCTTTTGCTTATTGCCATGGAGGGAAAAATTACGTTAATTTAAGAATTTAATGAGATGTAAATCTCTCTTCAGGTAAGGCTTTTGTGAAAATATCTGCTAATTGGCCATTTGTATCAATAAAGGATATTTCAATATTTCCATTTGCAACATGATCACGAATAAAATGATATCTAACCTCAATATGTTTGGTCCTTGAGTGCTGAACTGGATTCTTAGTGAGATTAATGGCACTGGTGTTGTCACACAGCAACGGGATTGATTTGATATTTAATCCAAAGTCCTCAAGCTGTTGCTTTATCCATAAGAGTTGTGTGCAGCAACTTCCAGCAGCCACGTACTCAGCTTCAGCTGTAGAGAGTGCTACTGAATTTTGTTTCTTTGAGGACCAAGATATCAAACACCCTGCAAGGAACTGACAACAACCACTGGTGCTCTTTCTATCTAATTTACATCCAGCATAGTCAGCATCAGAGTAACCTACTAGGCTAATTTCACATTGTTTTGGATACCATAGACCTAAGTCATGAGATCTTGCTAGATATCTAAATATTCTTTTCACAGAAATTAAATGTGATTCTTTAGGATCTGCCTGATATCGAGCACACATGCATACACTAAATAAAATATCAGGTCTACTAGCTGTTAAATAAAGGAGTGAACCTATCATACCTCTGTAGATCTTTTGATCTACTTTCTTACCATCTTTGTCACTGTCCATTCTTGTTGATGTACTCATTGGTGTCGACAGTGGCTTGGTATTTTCGAATCCAAATTTCTTCAATAGTTCTTTTGTGTACTTAGCTTGACTGATGTGAGTTCCTTCCTTTCCTTGTTTGATTTGAAGTCCAAGGAAATAGTTGAGTTCTCCCATCATACTCATTTCAAATTCTCCCTGCATTAACTTTTCAAAATACTTGCAAAGAGACTCATCAGTAGAACCAAAAATGATATCATCTACATAGATTTGAACCAATAGGATGTGTTTGACTTTTGACTTTATAAAAAGAGTACTATCTACTTGACCTCTACTGAAACCATGATTTAGAAGGAAAGAGCTAAGCCTTTCATACCAGGCTCTAGGTGCTTGCTTTAAACCATATAATGCCTTGTGAAGTTTGAAAACATGATTAGGAAATTCTGTGTCATCAAAGCCCGGAGGTTGTTCCACATAAACTTCCTCTTTTATGAACCCATTTAAGAATGCGGATTTAACATCCATTTGAAATAGTGTCAAGTTTAAAGCAGATGCATATGCAAGTAATATTCTAATGGCCTCAAGTCTAGCTACAGGTGCATAGGTTTCATCGAAATCTATGCCTTCCTCTTGAGAATAGCCTTGAGCTACCAATCTGGCCTTGTTTCTTAAGATTGCACCAGTTTCATCCAGTTTATTTCTGAACACCCATTTGGTGCCAATGACTGGATGGTCTGATGGTCTAGGAACAAGTGACCATACTTGGTTTCTCTTGAATTGATTTAATTCATCTTGCATGGCTACTATCCAAGATTCATCAGAAAGAGCTTCATTGACTGTCCTAGGCTCTATCTGAGAAACAAAGGCTAAATAATCACAAGGAATAACATTACCTCTTGTTCTTACCCCAATGGATGGATCACCAATGATATTTTCAAGTGGGTGATCTTTCTTGTATCTCCACTCCTTTGGAAGGTTTTCATGAGTAACTTCTTCTTGTTGTAATTCTTCCAGAGGTGGATCATCCTTGTCCTCAATTGATGCATCTTTTAGTTTCTTGGATAGTTCTTCTGCATCATCATCGTCACTATCTACTCCCTTTCTCAAGGAAGGGTTAGTTTCATCAAAAATAATGTGCACAGATTGTTCAATCAACAAGGTACGTTTATTAAATACTCTATAGCCTTTAGGTTTAGACGTGTACCCCATGAAGATGCCTTCATCTGATTTGGCATCCAGCTTACCAATGTCCCTTTTTCCATTGTTGTGAATGAAGCAAGGGCACCCAAAGGTTCTGAAGTGGCTGATCTGAGGCTTCTTCCCTTTGAATAGTTCATATGCAGTCTTCTTCAGGATTGGCCTGATCATTACTCGGTTGATAATGTAGCTTGCTGTATTGACTGCTTCAGCCCAAAAGTATCTAGGCAGATCATATTCTGAGAGCATAGTTCTTGCCATGTCCAATAGGGTTCTGTTCTTCCTCTCAGCGATGCCATTCTGTTGAGGTGTCCTTGGTGCTGAGAAATTGTGCTCAATTCCCTGATCATCACAAAATCTAGAAAATTTTTCATTTTGAAATTCACCACCATGATCTGATCTGATAGACACAATGCTGAACTTCTGATCTTTCTGAACTTTCTTACTGAAGCTGACGAAACTTTCAAAAGTATCATCTTTATGTTCTAGGAATGATACCCATGTAAATCTTGAGTAGTCATCAACTATGACAAATCCAAAATTCTTTCCTCCAAGACTGGTAGTCCTCATTGGCCCAAATAGATCCATATGAAGGAGCTCCAAGGGTTTTGAGGTGGTCACCATCGTCTTTGACTTGAAGGAGACTTTGGTGTGCTTACCCTTAGCACAAGGTTTACATACACCTTCCAACTTTGTACTGACCTTAGGTAGACCTTGCACAAGATTCTTCTTTAGCAATTTTCTCATGCCATCTACGCTGCAATGTCCAAGTCGTCTGTGCCATAATTCTGTGGATTTATTTTTATTTGCTGCCAGGCAAACATTTTGAACCTTGAGTTCTTCAAGATAGAGCACATACAAATTCTTTTCTCTATTAGCTTCAAAGATGACTGTTCCATCCTTCAGTATACTGCACTTTGACTCTTGAAACTTGATCTGATGGCCTCTGTCGCACAGCTGGCTAATGCTGATGAGATTGTGCTTCAATCCCTTGACTAGTAGCACATCTTCTATGACTGTTTTTCCTTTGTTATTCACAGAGCCACTGCCTATTACGATTCCTTTCCCATTATCTCCATAGGTAACTGTTCCATCTTCAGCTTGGAGATGAGAGAACAACTTCTGGTTTCCTGTCATGTGTCTTGAGCACCCACTATCCAAATACCATTTGGATGCTCGAGGGTTAACCTGAAATAAAGACATCAAGCTTTAGGTACCCAAATTCTTTTGGGTCCTGATTGGTTAGTATCATTAATTTTACCTTTTAATATCCATTTTTTATGTCTTGTTGGGCATGTAGTTATAATATGTCCTAACTTATTGCAGTGACTACAGCAGGATAACTTAGTCACTTTTTCTATGTATTTAAAATCAGCTTTGTATGCTACATCTTGTTCGGGTACAAATTTTGGTGTTGGATATGTTTTAGGATAGACCTTGGTTTCTTCATTATCTGGGGGTGTATATCCTAACCCATTTTTCTTCTTACCTGATCTCCTAGCACCTTTTAATATTAGAGAGTTTTTACCATTAGTAAATTTTTCTAGTGTGCTTGATAGTTTATCATTTTCTTCATTTAAGTTTTTAATTTCTTTCCTTAATTCATCTGTACTTTCCTGTTTTTCTAGTTTAGTTATTTGTTCATTTTTAACTTTTAGGTCTTCACATAACAGTTCATTTCTTCGTTTAAGTTCAATTATTTGACTTTCTAATTGTTCATTTTCTGATTTTAGATCTGAGTTTGTATTTTCTATACAGACTATGTTTTTTTACTTACTTTTAATAGTTTAGTTACTTCTTTATATTTTTCATAAAGTTCATTGAAAGCCTCTTCTAAACTATCGGAGTCTGAACCATTGCATGAATCAAAAGATGAGTCAGAAGTTACCTTTTCTTCAGTGTTTGCCATGAAGGCCAAGTGGGCTTTTTCTTCATCGCTGCAGGAGCTTGACTCACTATCTGAGTCGCTACTGTTTTCCCATGCTGCTGCCATTGCTTTCTTTTTGTACTTTCTAAACTTCTTGGAACTGTCCTTCTTCCTGAACTCTGGCTTCTTTAACTTAGGACACTCAGTCTTAATGTGTCCTGGCTTCTTACATTCGTAGCAGATGGGTTCTCCTTTCTTCATTTCTTTTCCATCTGGCTTCTTGAAATCCTTATTCTTTTTGAAATACCTTCTACCAGATTGAGATTTCTTCTTTTTAGCCAAAATTCGTTGTAACCTTCTAGATAACATAGCTTCCTCATTCTCGCTGTCTGCATCACTTTCGCTTTCAGCTGAGCTTGCATCTGGTGAATCTTCTTCAGCTTTTAAGGCGTTGGAGTGCTTCTTTCTGCTAGAGGACTCTCCTAGCCTTTCCATATTGATTTCATGGGCCATGAGGGACCCAATGAGCTTTTCTACAGACATTCTCTTCAGATCATTAGCTTCTTCTATTGCTGTGACTTTTGGAGTCCATGAGGACGGTAAGGATCTAAGTATCTTTCTTACCATATCTCCCATCTCATAGACTTTCCCCAGGCTAGCCAGTCCATTTGTGATGTCAGTGAACCGGCTGAACATTTGAGTTATGGACTCACTTGATTGCATCTGAAATCTTTCATATTGAGTGACAAGAATATCGATTCTTGTTTCCTTCACTTTGTCTGTGCCTTCATAAGTAATCCTGAGCTTTTCCCACATTTCCATTGATGATTTGCAGGCTGAAACTCTGTTGAATTCCTTCTTACTTAGAGCACAGCATAGGATACTCTTTGCTTTGCAATTCAGGGAAATCTTCTTCTGTCATCATCTGTCCATTGTGCTTTCTCATTTGTGACTAACAGATCACCTTCTTCTACTATGGACCAAATTTGATAGTCGTGTCCTTGTAAAAAGTATTCCATTCTGGTCTTCCAGTAAGGATAATCTTCACCATCGAAGAGAGGGGGTCGGTTGACGGACTGACCTTCAAAGTTACCTTGGGCTGCCATGGACCTTTACTCTTCAGATCGTTGGATCCTTTCTTTGTCGAAGAGACTTGCTCTGATACCACTTGTTGCCCAGTTGACGAGCCCAGAGGGGGGTGAATGGGTCTTTTTAAAATTAATCTAGAAGATACCTGTAACTCAAAACAATCACACAAACGTTCTTCGAACTATGTTAGTTGCAGTTAGTTTAAATAACAATCACACAAGGAAGACAGTCACACAACACAAGGATTATCCTGGTTCGGACTTCCTTTCCTTAGGAGTCCTACGTCCAGTCCCTGAGCAATAACTCAGGATTTCACTAACTAGGGAACAGTCCCCCTAAGGACGCTGCAACACCCAGCTCAGCTGGTCTTCCTTCACACTCGAAGGGAGAAGAATGTATGACTTTCAAGCTCCTAGATCCAGCTTTTGATAAGCGAGGATCTGAAGCAACTAGAACTGAGAGCAAAGAGATTATAAACAGTTCACACTCTCAGAACTATACAGGCTCTCTCAAGATTTTCACAAACTAGTGGAGAGCAAAAGAGCAAAAGCTAAGAGGAGTGAAGGATCTTGGCTCTCGACTTTCTTCAGAAGAATTTGAATGCTTGAATATCCAATCCCTTGAACGTTGTTCTTCTATTCTTCTGACTTGTATATATATATCTTGAATTTGAAATCTAGACGTTAAAAGTGTCCGTTGTCTCTCTTTTGAGTAGTCGTTAGACTGAATGACGTCTAGAGTCTTGGAAGCTTCCAGTCACAGTCTTTTGATCACTTAAGCACGCAAAGAGATGAGATCTTCAAAGATATCCGATGGCTTCTATTTGTTTAACGTTGTACCATGAAGCTAGTTCAGAGGTCTGCACAGATGTCAATCTTAAATAGCAGACAGATAAGCTGTCTCCGATGTCAGTCAACGTCAGTAGCAATAGTCAAGAAAATAGTAATGCCAAATAGCTTTAGTCTAAAGAACGTTATCAGTAGGCACGATAAAGGATGATATGGTCTGCATGCATGCAGAGATATGTTCAGATCTCATAAATGCAAAAGCGTCAGAGAGATGTCTACTTGGGCTTTGACTGGTCAATGCTTTAAGATGAATTGGATATCAATATATGAAATCGATGACTGAATGACTTATGAAATCGTTATGAACATTAATAAGTCATTATAGAGAGCAAATCGTTATGAATACTTATCAAGTCGTTATGAACTCTAAAGAAATCGTTACGCTAACTTATGAAATTGTTATAATAAGCAAGTCGTTGCGAGTTCTAAAGAAATCGTTATGATAACTTATGATATCGTTATAATAAGCAAGTCGTTGCGAGTTCTAAAGAAATTGTTATGATAACTTATGAAGTCGTTACAACAAGCAAGTCGTTGCGAGTTCTAAAGAAATCGTTATGATAACTTATGAAGTCGTTACAACAAGCAAGTCGTTGCGAGTTCTAAAGAAATCGTTATGATAACTTATGAAGTCGTTACAACAAGCAAGTCGTTGCGCTTTCTAAAGAAATCGTTGCGGTTCTTATAGAGTCGTTGCGACATCGATTTGTTTGAAACAACATGACTTTTCAGTCTTATAAGAAAATCGTTGCGATCACTTATAGAATCGTTACGACATCGATTTGTTTGAAACAACATGACTTTTCAGTCTTATAAGAAAATCGTTGCGATCACTTATAGAATCGTTACGACATCGATTTGTTTGAAACAACATGACTTTTCAGTCTTATAAGAAAATCGTTATGCACTTCAACAGAAATCGATATGGATTTAGAGAAATATCATGTTGAAAAGATTGAAGCTTCAGAGTAGTAATGCATACCTTTATTGGCTTGTTTGACCTCAGTATTTTTCTTGTACTTAAGACTTATGAAATATTCATCAGATATAATTGATAAATTCTTGTTTGGTTTTGTTAATCATCAAAATATGTATATATATATATATAATTAATTAAAATTGCCTGGGGACAGACTTATCATCAAACACAAGTCACTATTCCACTGTCGTCCTTCCCTCAGTCGGACGTACAACTCAAACACAGGAGTGAGGGTGTCCAAGAAGATGACACAGACCTCGACGATACACAACATACCAGGACAAACCCTGAGCACCACATTCCTGGCTCACAATGAACCTGGGGTACCCGACTCAAGAGGTAACCACAGAAGATGCCATACTACCCAACTAACCACGTACGCGTAAACCATGCAAATCCGACATTCATAAACTCAACACGTGCCAATGCACAGCTTACATATTTAAAACACATAAAATAACAGTCGCACAGTCACATAACATGAAACAAAGTACTACCCTTGGAAGCAAAGACAAGGGGTCGGGTGGATGCTTTTAAAACACGACGTACACATACGACACTATTTAAAAGCCAAATCGCGATGGGGCAAACAGTCGCCTTCAAAAGCTGAATCGCGACGGAGCATGTCGTCGCGTTCAAAATGCAACGACTGGGTTTGTCGCCTCTTCAGCCTAAACCCCCAACCCAACGTTCTTCTCTGAAATACCCACAAAACACCCTGTAACAGTGATAAAACCTACAAATATGCATTCACACAAATACCTACACATGCTTGCTACTGAGCATACACAACTCCATGCATCAAATACGACAAACTCGACCCATACAACCAAAAACGAAGAGAATTCCCCTACCACATGAAGAATGTGAAGAATCACGCTGCCCTGGCATTTCCTGTGCTCCGAACAACCTTCTTACGACAGAAACGCGCCAATCCATGGACCACAAACTCTAAGTCTCCCCTAGCCGAATAGTGCTTCCTGCACTATTTGGACAAGGCTCGGCCAAAACACATAATAAGCTAAATCGCAATGTATCGAGCCATTGCGTTTAAATTGTAACATACCCCACTGTCGCATTTAAACAGTGACGTTCCTACATGCGCCATGCAGAGCGTATGCAGCGGCACCCACGGAAAGCGGTGATGAAAATGTGATGTAGTAGGTGGTCACATTTCCACTGAAACGTGACGCTACACTCCATCGCGTTCTCAGAAAGAGAACCAAGTGTGTATTGGGCCCGAATTTCTGACCCACAACCCTACACAACCTGCCAAGCCAACACAAACCAACTATAGACCACACATTGGCCACTAAACCCGATGAACCACAATCCGAATGGTCACGGCATTACAAATTTGCTCTAGAATTCCCCTCCTGATTGTGGCGTCATACATAGAGATTGATTTGGACGATTGTAAATTCAGCCATGACCATTACATGGTGAGGCTCGATGCCCAGAGAAGGAGGGTGACTACGCCCTCAACATCAGCTGGTGCCCCATTGAACATGTAGATAGGTGTCTTGACAGGTTTCACACAGCTTGTGGGAATGTCCAACCACTGGAATTTGTCATAGAACAACACGTTCGGGGCACTTTCCATTATCCAACAGAACCCTTTTTACATCAAACTGGTTGATCATAGCTGATACAACCAGTGCATTGTCACGAGGGACTTTGACCACCTTAAGGTCCTCGACTGAGAAGATGATTGTTTGGTCTTCCTAGGGCCAATGAGGTTTCTGCTCCTCCACCTAGCACACTTCTCAGATAAGCTTCTTCTACTTGTTCAAGGACTCGCCTGAGGTGGAATGGCTGCCCATGATCATCATTACCACGCCTTTAATAGATGGGTTGTCTTCTGGTTCTAAGCTAGCATTCCTCCTTGCTTCATCATCTTGGCGAGAGCCTACCTCAAAGTTCTTCAAGATGACTCCTCTCCGAATGAGGGCTTGGATCTCAAAACGAAGCTAGCAACATTCATCCATGGTGTGGTCATAGTCTCTATGGAACTCACAATATGTGGACTAGTCACACTTGCTCATGTCTCCCCTCACCTTCTTGGGTCATTTGTGTCCTTGATACCTAATTTCCATAAGGATTTCAGAGGGGAAATGGTCAACGTTGGAGGCCCAAGCATTGGGACCTTCGGTCATTGTGCCTATCATCTCTCCGAGGATGCTTCTTGTCCCTCTAGAATTAGTCTGATAGCTTCCTCTTTTCCTTAGACACTAGCAGAGCATGGGCCCAAAGGTTGCTTCTCGGTTTGTGTATTGGTTAGCCTTAGCCATTAGCTGGGTGAAGGTCGAGAGAAGCTTCTTCACCAAAGACCCTCACAGATTGAGATTAGTCATGTTGCCAATTAGAGTTGAGATTGTAGTAGCAATGTCAAGCCCGAGAATTTGCAGTGCGTTTGAGTGGAATAGGGTGATATAGCTGTATAGTGATTGACCGGTGTGTTGCCCTACAATCAATAGGAAAGCCGAGTTCTTAGTTAGGCGAGCATACCTCGTGAAGTGCTCAAGGAACTTGTCCCCGAGCTATTGAAAGGAAGAGATGGTTCCCAACACGAGTGTCTTCAAACACATGACTACTCTACCCTTGAGGAATGTTGGGAAATCCTAGCACTTGACATCTTCAGAAGCACCTTCAAATGAGAGCAAAGTATTGAAGCGATCTAGGTGGTCCGACAAGTCAATTGTATCGTCGTAGCTCTTGAGATTGGCATTCAAGCTTCCTGGGGTGGACCGCCTTCATAATACTCTACTTGAAAGGGGAGTAGAGGGATGATGTGGAGGACACGGTGGCCTTGGGAAGTTGGCCCACGAGGTGTTGGACCTCCATCTACATCTCTCATCCTTCTATGGAGGTACAGTGATGGGCACAAGCCTTCCAGTTGATGTTGACCTTGGGAGGTCAACTGGAGATGGTGTCATGTTGGTTGATGCTTTGTCTTCTTGATCCAAGGGGGTAGCTAGCGGAGGGAGCAGAACAAGGACCGACCGAGATAGCACCTAGGCTACCTCCGAGG
Source organism: Colocasia esculenta (assembly GCA_014218235.1). NCBI lineage: Eukaryota > Viridiplantae > Streptophyta > Magnoliopsida > Alismatales > Araceae > Colocasia > Colocasia esculenta. Next base: position 98,685,015 of record CM024755.1, on the reverse strand, counting down.
TGCCGCTGGCACGCAAGGAGGAGGCTAGCTATCGGGTGAGAGCGCCCACCACTTCAATAAGAGAGGTGAGGCCCTTAACAACTTCTCCCAAGTCTGCCACTTTCCGCATCAACACTTGGAATTGCTTCATGGAGATCAGAGGGTCGAAGCTCGGACTACCTCCTACCAATATGTCCACACTGGAATCTTCAGACCTTGACACTTCTTTTTCTCTTGGTGGGGTTTCAATGAGCTTCTTTCTCGCAGACAGTGCCAATGATGATGCATAAAATTTCAGTGTACCTCCCAAGATGTATTGTTCTCATTTAAGATTTTGTCCCCTTTTTTTGGAGGTGGGGGGGGGGGGGGGGGGGGGGGCTCTTAGGATAAGAAAAATAGATCTTACTTGTAAGCACCTATTTATTTTAACTACATCCAATATGAGATTAAATTATGCCTCTACACAACCTCCTAGTGAGAATAAGTGTGGGTATTGTTGCCGCAAGATGCTCAGGCAGGGCACACGACCTCTTATTTATTTTCCACAGATAGTGTCAATGTTGAAGTCGAGATCTCTTTGGGCCAACAAAGATTGAGAAGTGTCGACTTCATGATTGCCTAAGAAGAGCTTCAATGAGCATTGATGGAGTGGTGAGAGACGAAATCATCATTCGATTGGACCCGCACAAAAATCAAATTCAGGAGTTGGCTCTTGGGATCGACCCTCCAATGCTCAAGTTAGATAGAGCAAGAAAAGAGGAGTAGGTGGATCGAGAACTAAGTGTAAAGAATGGGTGTCTAAGAGCTTCCGAGAACTGATGAGACCTCTCCTACCCCTTTTACCTGTGCACCTTGAGCTAGCTTTATAGGCATCCAAATAGGTCCCTTTGTGAGAGGCGAACCATCGACTGTTACTCCCCAAGTTGGCAACCTTTCCAAGCATTTTGAGTGAGGAAGCCGGTCGTTGGGGCTGTAACAGCTGCTTTCATGGGCAAGTTGGACTTATCCGGCCGTTACATGGAAGAGTTGGGGGGCGTTACGGTCGTCCATAGACGAACCCAGGAATTTTTCCAGTGGGGTCACTCCCTTTAGAAAATTTTTCAACAAAATCAATTTAATGAAAAATTTTAAACACATCAATAGGGTTTTAAAAATCCAGTGGAGTCACATGACCTCACTGATTTGTCTCTAGATCCATCCCTGCAGTCGTCATAAAGTCCAGACCTTCCCATTCTTGGATAGCAAGATGGGTGGTAACTATCAAGCGGAAGCCTCGTTATCTACTAGACCCATTGGTCCGGCCAACTTTGCAACAATCACATCGGTCGATTGGGCCGAGAACTACATGCTAGTTGGTCCCACCATGTGGGATCATCTGCGCCAAACCCCCAGAGAGAGAGAGGTGTACAGTTCTCCAATTATGTGAAAAATAGAAATACACCATCTTGTCTTTTTTTTTTTTTAGCAGAATCATCTTGTCATATCTTGTTGTAACTCTGCTACTTATTTCTTAAAGAGCAAGAGATCTCGGAGTCCACCTCTCCGAACTGGTTCTCGGGAATCCAATACCCCGTCTCACGTCCCTCATCCAAAACACCTCTGCCTTGCCACCGCCAGCGGAGGGCCATTCTGCAGTCGTCCTCACCACTCTCATCATCCCAAATGCCAACACTGCCTTGCTAATTATTTTGCTCTTCGTCGCCGTCGCATAGGTCCCGTCGTGAGTGAGAGAGAACAGGGGAGACCCACCTGCAGGTGAGGATGGCGGCAATGTGTACAACTCTCTGCATTGCGCCTACCAATAAGAAGAAAAAGAAGCGTTTGAGAGAGACGTGAAGGGGGAGGGCTAGCACAGGGGCTTGTACGATTATAGATGAGTAAGCGGGTTTATTTGGAAGAAAAAAAATTTAATAGGGATATATATGAAAATTTCCAAGATTTAACAGAATAAATAAAAATTTGACATCAGATCATGTGATTTCAGATTGGGTGGCACCAAAACTTTTGGCGTCACACATGGCAATGGATCTCTTCTCAACCTACACATCACAACTTTTTTTTTTTGGTCTTTGGGGGTAGAAAGGGGGGGGAGTGAGTGGGGAGTGTTGGGTTTATACATACATGAGAGAACTCTCTTGTGTAGCATTGCACACTTGCAGACTTCAATGTAGCAGGTGACGCACCACTTCATCCTTGAAGGGATGATCCAGAGAACCTATTTAATCGTCTCAGAGCCAGTGGACGGCGGTGGTCCAGAAAATGGTTTTTGGTGGAACCAGCCATTTCAACTGCAGCTCCCGATTGCAAGCTTCAACCTCTCAACCACTTCGCCCATGCTGGGACGTTGTTTGCGGTTCTTGGTGAGGCATGTGTTGGCCACCTTAGCAATCGACCTGGCCGCTGAAACGGAGAAATTATTTCTGAGTCTGGGATCCATTATCATGCTGAAACTGCCACTCTCCACAGGAAACTGCTTCACCCACTCCAACAGCTTCTGCTCAGGCCCTGGGCGGTTCCTGTCCAAGCAGCGTCTGCCTGTCAATATCTCGAGCAACACCACACCAAAGCTCCATACGTCACTTTTAATGGTGAGATGCCCAGTTGCCACATAGTCTGGGCATGCATATCCGTAGGTACCCACTACCTGAAACAAATACCAAAAGCTTGTCGGTGGTGCTACGTAGGTGAAGTATGTTGGATACAGCAAAGCCACTCCTAGTTTCCATGTTCAACACAAAAACTATCAGTTAATAGAGATCGAATGGACATTACACTGGTTTCCGCATTCGACATTAACACTAGTAGCTAACAGAGATCTAATCAACTTCACACTGCCACTCCCATAAACCTCCCCCGCAACTTCATCATGTACCAATCTAGGAACTCTAGTGTGGAGCTGCTATAATGGCACCCAAAGTTTCCGATATGATGCAAATTAGATTGAGGCCTGTACAGCATGAAAGCACTTCAAATCAAAAGGGTTACCGAAGACACCCCCAAGAGAATGTGATCCGTGAGCATGAATGTGACCAATTACAGGACTCTGCTATTGACAAAATGACGGAGTTGAAAGCCACTGTGAAATTTAAGCCTCAAACATAATAGAGAAGATCTATGAGCATACCCAAAAAGCATGAATTCATGGGTGGAACAATCATATATGCTTTTTCTGATATGTAAAAGATGCAAAAGTTAAATTAGCACCCACTGTGCAGCAGAGCATCCAACTTATCCGGTCTTTCACAAAAATAGTGCCTTCCGCTGCATACTTTTTTTGATGGGTCATATTTTTCAATCTCTGCCTTCAACTGTGTTTATAGTCTTAAAGCATTAGAGCATTTTAAGACAACTGACTCACATGTTAACCAAACACATAACAAGTCAATGCATTTAACTTCAGGCGTTAATATGCTAAGGCAGTAAAACACTTTAACAATTTAAGGCATTAATGGGTAAACCAATTTAATAGGAAAGGTGACACTTAAAAGCAATCCAAGTCCATCCCCATGTGATCCTATTGCGCACATGGTAATACAGGCATCACAGAAGAGGACACAAGCAATCAGACCACTGGTAGATGCCTCCATTTCATTCTTCAGTCCACATCCAACTTACTAACTCGACTTCTTTCCAGTTGCACTAACAGCAATCATGAGATTTACGTAATTAATATACAAAAATTATGAATCAACCAATATGGCAGAAAGATTAAGAATGTTGTTAGGCAAAAGAACCGAGAAGAAATTTTCTTGTATTAGAAGAGATGATTAAGATTTCTTACCCAGTAAAGAGTTCGAAAGAATGATGAATAAAAGAATTACAAAGCTGAACTACCCTAAGGAGAAGAAATACTAAACAAAACTAAACAACAGAAATCCTGCACATGAAGAAAAGCAAGAGTCTGTTCTAATGTGTAATAATAGTCAAGATGTGATAAACCATCTACCTCAGAAAGATGATTCTTTTTTTTTCTCAACATGCTTACCATTGCTTTTTATACTTTGAGGATGAAGCATGCATCAAGTAGTATACTTTTCTGTTAGAACCAAAGTCATAACATGAGAACCAAAATAATACCACAAATCTACACAACTCCAGAGGCAATATCTGCCACAAAAGGCTAACAGGAAGGAAACAGCAAAATAGAATAAAGGTATTATTTGAAACTAAAATAAGAATTGATGATCCAGAACAGATTCCTGTAGCATGTACATACCACTGTTGTAACATGAGTTCGTCCATCTGAAGGTCCCTCTCTTGCCAAGCCAAAGTCTGATAGTTTGGGATTGAAGTCCTTATCTAACAGCACATTTGAGGCTTTAAAGTCCCGATATATAACCTACTCAAAAACAGGCATTTAAAAAGATAAAGAGATCATAACACTAACAGAAGAAATATGAAAAAGGAGCCCATGAAATGGATTCAAGAGCAGATCACAACATCGAAATGCAATGAATGAAATACAAATGGCAGAATAGGTCAGTCAAATTAGTTATCAGATTTCATCAGTATTGGTCACATGACATTGAAGCGACCTTAGCAATCATTGCAGAAATTGTTATTAAGGTCGTAAAATTAAACTGCAACCAAGGAATACTCAGGTATTGAGCTCAGATCTCAGGCCCAAAACCCAATCTGGATCGACCGGATTGGCCAATCCAAGACCAATCATAACTCCATGTGAGATGATCATACTTAGTATTAAAGGTTTAAACATAAATTTATGAATATATTGGGGCTTCTTGCAATTTCACAGCTTAAGTTTACCTTCTTATTGTTCTCAAATGCTCGTTCATTCCCTCCTTTTGGGTGGAGGAACAGGGAAAGAAGCAGCAACGGTGGTGGAAGTGACAGCAGCAATCATGGTAGCAAGCCAACAGCAGCAGCTGCAGTGGTGATGGTACCAGGTGCCAGTTGCACAGACACAACGGCAGTGGCAGGTGGACACAGACCACATTATTTTTCTTCAGTCTACGTGTGTGTGTTTAGAGGTTGGGGGGTGCTAGGATTGAGCCAGATCAGCTGATCCACCCTTATCTGCCAGATTGATTTGGCCAACAAAATTAGAACATCATTGAGAAAAAAGTGTTCCCAGGTGATGGTTAGTTAACATCATCTACATTCTTGTTTTATATTGAAGTGTTCAAGTGGCCCACATTGCAACATGGATAAGGCGGTACCATGAGCTCACTCATTGTCACCATGCATAGACGGAGGTGCAATTATCACCAGAATGCAAATGCACATATAAAAGACATAATGTTGATCAAGTTCCAATAAAATTTTGAAATAAAATAATCTAAATGAGTGACGAAATTGTTTATGCACATAATGATTAAAAAAAAATAGTCATCTGATTTGAAGCAGGTTGAAAGAAATACGGAGAGAACCTGGACTTCCAATCCTTCATGCAGATATCTCAATCCTTCTGCCACACTGATAGCAATCTTTAGCCTTGTATCCCAGGCAAGAGCAGGATAAGCCCTATTGAAAAGATGATGCTCTAGAGTCTTGTTGGGCAGGTACTCATAGACTAATAACCTTTGAATCCCCCAGTCATTATCTAAAGAACAGTATCCGAAGAGTTTTACAAGATTTGGGTGATTGACAATGCCAAGGAATTGAACTTCTGCCAACCACTGTTTATGCCCCTGCGGAAGAAGAAAAATGTGTATAGGAACTAACAAATGAAAACATCATATGCTAAGTAACAAAGGAAAACATCATATGCATACTTGCAATTTTTAATACTGGGACAAAACAAACAAGCAAAAAATGTTTATCTGCAATGAGTGCATAGGAAAACTTAAAATTCATCAAGTCGCCAAGGACTGTGAACAGTTATACTGCACAATCACAAAGCATGTGAACCATTTGCTACAAATAGAACCTAACATGACAAATGAATGAACCCGTGCATTTTAACAAGCTTTACAGAGTGAAATTTGATACTGTTAAGTGACCATCAGAGCCCAAACTAATGGAAAAATGTCTTGATATGGGTGCAAGGTGAAGGGAAAAGAAGCATATACATGGGGTTACAGAAGAAACCTTAATGAAATTACTCATACAAAAGTTAATTTTGCACAAAGGAACAATTTATTCTTCATCCATGATGACAACAAGCGTATCCATAAGAATCAGATTCAAAAACTATTTTAATGGTTAAAGTCCTTTTTCTGATTGCAACATGCCATCACTACAGGCTCCACCGTGAATTTAGAAACCATCAATGTAAGTTGAGAATTCCTTCACCGAGTTGGTCATGAACCAGGGATTCGTACACTGGAATTTAAAATGCTCAAAAATCTCATTGAAGACTTCAGTATAAAATCACTTCAATAAGAAGAGTTTAAAACTTAAGATCACATGAACAAAAAATGTATGAGAAACAGAGTGAAGAATTCCTGTGACAGATATGCTTTTGACAATTCTGAAGTTCTGCTTCATTACTTGTTACTTCATATATGTAGGAGGTAGGGCAGAGCATAACATACAAATTTCTTCACTTTAAGATACATGGTTTCAAATGGAATCACATTATCACAGAGGTGAGAAATGTAATGTAGCATAATTCTGTGTAATGCATTCGACAGAAGAAAAAGAAACAGGAATGAGTGATCACCAGATTTGCCTCCTTTTGTGAACTTTTCTATCTAGAGGTAACTATATGCATGCTCTTTGTGGGCTAAGATATATAAGAAAATCAGCAAATGAAAGAACAAATGCAGAAATTAAACCAGATGCAAATTTCAGAACATATGAAGAATAGGAGGGAAGAGATGAAGTAGCAGACACAAAATAAACGCTGATATAAAGTTAGAGGAATTTAGCCATACAATTTCTTTAACACATTTGAAAATGGCTAGAATGCAATAAATGAAGTTACCACATAAAAAGGACAGGAATAAGATAGTAAGAGACATAACAAATGTCAAAGCAAGGGATGCAAGAGGAGTTAGCAAGGTGTGCATAATGGAACAGAAGGAGAGGTGCATTGCTAATGATTTCACTATTATAAGATATAACAAATGTACTACAGATCTATCCTTCATCATAGGTAGAAAACTAAATCCTAAAAATAATTATCCTGGTAATGATGATCTGGCATCTGTATGTGAAAGTCTATATGGTTCTGCCAAGGCCCATCCACGTCCACTGACTCCAGAAAGGGAAAAGAAAATTCTCAAATATCATGATCATCATTGTCATCATCATCAACAGCTTTTATGTTATACACCCGACTATCCTGAGTGGGCTACACCATTGCAGTACCAAAACCTTGTTCTGCTTAGTGTCATATTCACAGTCACACCTAGAAAAGGCATGTTCCTTTTTCACTTTCAAACTATTTCATTTTAGGCCTTTCACAAGTCCTTTTGCCATCTTCAACTTGAAAATGATAGCTCCTTCTCACCAGTATCAACTTGAATAACAGCATACATGCACAAACCATCAAGCATATTTTCCCAAAACATAAATTGAAGCTATTCCTATATATTCATGTATGAGTTCATCAGGAGTCCTATATTTGTCAGTATTTTCTCATGTTCATCTCAACATCCTCATCTATTCCAGACACCTCCTTTGAATCTGTTCATCGTAGTCTTGGTATTTCCCACTTAATGGCATCTATCTATTCATGAAGGTCTTCCAATAATAGTGGTCAGCATTTGATTTTTACAGTAAATTGTTTCTTCCACTGGATTCTGACTGTTTCAAATCAGTCTCTTATTGCAAAATGAGATATCTTTTCATTTGAGCCCCATTCCCATTTTAACGCCCACTCATTTTACCACTATCCAAATGCAACTTACTGCTATCATCTCCAACAAATTCTTCTGTTTGAACATGGTAGACATATTTCATGGAAGGAGACACATTTTTATCCTAGGACTGCCATATGATTCCTCTCCATGTAGATATCCAGTTTAACATGCAACTTTAAAGTTTGATTGTGCGGGAATTAACTTCTCGTATACATTTTTGTGTTATTGCAGCTCTTCAATTAAAGCTTGAGTACATATTACCTTTTCAGTCATCAATTAAGAAAGCAGTTTATATGTGTTTCACACTAGAGCATCACTAATTTTCAGTACACATTAAAAATTCACAAAGTCACCAGCAAACATTATGAAGAAATTCCTATGCCAATTTTGTCAAAAATATGCGGTACGAAACTTTGAAATGGAAGTCGTGAACAGCATCACAAGGTGCAATTCATCGGTTACAGGTAAGGAAGACGACAGCTAAAACTTATACCTGACGGCCACCCTGCTTAAGTTTCTTTATCGCCACGGCCACTCTCTCACTGTGAGGGTCAGATGGCTTGATGATGCCTCTGTAAACACTGCCGAATCCCCCTTCTCCAATCTTCAGCATCTTATTGAAATCATTAGTAGCATTTCGCAGCTCACTGAAGTCAAAGACGCGCAGGCGATGGGCCTTCTCTTCATACAAGGCTGTTATGCCCCGTGATGAGGGTGCTGAGGGTAAAGGCTGGGTTTTAGCTTTTGTGGAGCTCGAGTCCCTAACTCTACTGGTTCCAGTGCCATTAACAGAGACAGACTTTGTTGCAGGAACTGATTTCTGTCCTGCTGGTCTGCTTCCAGACTTGTCCTTGAAGAAGCCAAAACACTTCATGCTTGATTTGGAAAGCCAGCAGGGGAATGACAAAGCGAGAGGTAAAGCGAGCAAGCGTCAAAATGTTGATGAAATATGGTCGAAAGCAATCACGGAAGGAGGAGGGCGGGGGAAGGATGGGCAGGAAGCAAAACAAGGTGAGGAAGGTGGAGAGTTATTAAGTGGAAAAGAGAGCACCGCAAGGCGGGGGGGAGAGAGAGAGAGAGAGAGAGAGAGAAAGAGAAAACCTGCGCTGAAAACATCAAGAGACCCACATCAAAATCTAACACAAGATGTGCGAGGGAAAGACGCACAGAAGAAAGGAACTCAGGAGAGACGGAAGCCAGAAAGAGAAGGAAAAGAAGGAGAAAGTGAGCAACCAACGGTGAGGTTGTTCGAAGATGCTGGCAAAACCCAGATGGAAAAGGCCGGTGAAGCTCCTCTGCAAGCACTGGCGTCGCAAGAAAACGTAAACCCAGCAGCCAGACGATCTATATGTATGAGGACGGTCGGTGGGCACAGACGAAGTCCTGCCCACGGCCGTCACGCCCGGGTAGGAAGAAGAAAGAACCCAGAGGAAAGGAGGACTCACTAGATTAATAAGAGGAAGAGGACTGCTAGCTTTCGGAGAGAAATAAGGAAGAAAGACTAACGCATGTAAAGTCTCGTTAGTCCTCCTCCTCGCTGATTCCCGCGGCGACCCCCGTCTCCTCTTCCGGCCAAAGGTTACTCCTTTATTACTTGCGCTCTTCTCAGGCGGGCCGTCCCTGTCCTGTCCTCCACCCCACGAACCATCCTCAACGAGAAGACCCCGTCCAAGTAAGGGTGAGAGGAGGGACCCTCCGCCTCCTCCATGCTGCTCCTCCCTTTCTCCTTCCCTCCCAGACTCAGACCCACCACAAGACAAGGGGCGAAGGAAACGCTGAACTATCCCCGTCCACATCCTTTCTTTCCTTCCGCCGTTCCCTTCACGTCGAGGAAAACAGAGAACCCAGCCTCCGCATTTACACGCAACTAGCGGTGTGCATCGTACCGTTCGAATCCGTAGTTTGATTCGGTTCGGCTCCAATCTTAATCAGTTTATTTCCATTTCATATATTATAAAATCGAATCAAATCAAATAAATTGAAATATTAATTTCATATATTATTTTTATATTATATATTATAAATATATTTTAAACTCAAATGACATATATGTATATATATATTTTTAAATTATATATATTATTTTATTTTTATAAATTTTAGGAAAAAATAATTAAGACTCTTTATCAGAAAGTTTGACTTAATTCCTAATCTCTATCAAAATTTCAAAAGCTACAAAACCATTACTTTTTTTATGTAATTTAATTTCTAATCCCTATACAATATTTATGACCTCGAAAGACTATTTATGTCATTTTAATGTTAGCCTTTTTTAAAATTCTCATTTTACCTTTCTGTCTTTTCGTCTCCCCCTATGAATTGTAGATTTACAGTAGTTACAATAAATTTATACAATTCTTTTATAGTAAACAATATTCTCTATTACAACATATGTTAAGTCTTATTATAGTAAATATTATTCCATATTACAGTATACGTTAAACTCTATTATAGTAAACATTATTTTATGTTACAATATTAGTTAAATCTTACTACAGTATACGTTAAACCCTATTATAGTAAATGTTATTCTCTATTACAGTATATGTAGAAATTTTGTCTTCCGGTCCAAAAAGTATCTTCAAAATTAATTTTAGGTCCATCGTTTGAAAATTTTAATTTTTAGTCCTAAATCTGTTAAGTGTTAAATTTTCGATCTTTTCTATTATCTCCTCCCATTTTTTCCCCAAAAATCATATTCTACCCTTGGCTTGACCGTGAACCAAACCCCCCACCCCGTGGCGAATTGTATGGTAACCAGATTAGTTATTCTAGACATTTTTTGCTTGTTTCACTAATGGAAGAAGTAACCGATGGTGCTCTACGAGAAGCATCACTAGATGATACAAGGATGAGATTGTTGGTGTTAAAACATCACTAGATTAATATTACACATACATATTATATAATTATACATGATAAATATATGGTTTGTTTGTATAGATTTTTTATCTTGGCATATGTAATTAGTATATGATATGTGTTTTCATTTTTTATTTTACTCTATTTATGAGTATAATATTAAATTATTTATGAAATGAATGTGATCATTTATTACAATTTAACTATATCATCAAGACTATTTATTCAACAAATTTGAAGGGCATTTGAGACATTTTGCACCCCAAGCTGTCCCATTCTAACGGTGGTTATCCATTTTGGACCGGAAATTGAGAGTTTTACTATTGATAGATTTAAAATTAAATTTGACTGGTCAATGGACCAAAAAATAAATAAAGACTTTGGAATTGGACCGCGTGTTGATTCCACCTAAGTTCTATTACAGTTTATAACTGTAAACTTTAAGAAAAAAAAAAGATCTATTTACCTATCACTACTAATATTTGAATTCATATCTTCACATATCTAACACAAAATCTTCACCACTAAACTGCAACCACACTTGTTCTACAACATAACATCTTTTTTTTAAAGAAATTTTGATATCACTTACAGTAAACATACACATCATTTATAGTAAGTCTTATACCACTTACAGTAAATATTTACATCATTTACAATAAGTCTTGACACCACTTATAATATACGTTAAGTCTTGTTATAATAAAAATACTTAATGTTTACTATAACAAAGCTTAACATATATTGTAACAAAATTTATAATGTACCAAGAAATAATATTTATTGTAACATTTACTGTAACATAGTTTAACATATAATGTAACAGAGAATAATATTTATTGTAACATTAACTATACCAAAATTTAACATATACTGTAATAGATAATAATATTTACTATAATATGACTTAATGTATATTGTAACAAGACTTAACGTACACTATAATAAGGATTAATATTTACTTAACGTGTAGTAACATATGTTGTAATAGAGAATAAATATATGTTATAATAGAAAATAATGTTTGATGTAACATAATTTAACGTATATTGTAAGTAGTGTCAAGATGTACTGTAAATGATGTGTATGTTTACTGTAAATGATGTTAAGACTTAATGAAAAAAAAAATACAATGTAACACAAGTGTGTTTGTAACGTAATGGTGAGGATTCCGTGTTGAATCTACAAAGACCTGAGTTCGAATCTCAGTAGTTATAGTTAAATAGATTTTTTGTTTTCTTAAAGTTTACTACTATAGACTTTAATGAAACTTAACATATACTGTAACAAGACTTAACATATATTATAATAGAGAATAATGTTTACTGTAAAATGATTGAAAGTTTACAGTTATAAACTGTAATAGAACTTAACACATATTGTAACAGAGAATAACATTTACTGTAATAGGACTTAACATATACTATAATATGGAATAATATTTACTGTAACAAGACTTAACATATGTTGTAATAGAGAATAATATTTACTATAATATGATCGTACACCTACTGTAACTGCTGCAAGTCTATAGTTCATGAGGGGAGACGTAAAGTAGAAATTTAAAAAAAATATTGATCTTAAAAAGATAAAAATCATCTTTCAAGGTTCATAAATGTTGTATAGGGACTAAAAATTGAGTTACATAGAAAAGCAATGACTGTATAGCTTCTGAAATTTTGATATAGACTAGAAATTAAATCAAATCTTTGATAAGAATTTCTAATTAATTTTTCCTAAAAATTATAATAAACTTTAAAAATGTTTAGTTTATGAACTACTCAAGTCAATTTGGTTTGAGAAAAATTGAAGCGAACGTATGCGACTGTTGCACTCCCCTACACACAAGGTTAGCTGCATCATAGGATCCGACTGGATCTAGGACAAGTCGAATTCTAACATACTATATTAATATATTTTAATTTGAAAGAGGTCCTTCAAAACATTTTTAAAAAAAATTAGAAAAAAATTGAGAGATCCATCCAAGACCTCCTCCGCCTCGTGCACTCACTAACCCCCCTCCCCATTCTTCGACGACCTCCAGTCGATCGCACAGAGATATTGGACATGAGAAATGCTTTGTGCATGTATGGACGTGCAAAAATGCCATGTTGGAATCACCGGGGAACATTTTATTGGACCGCGTGGAAAGCACTCTCGTCAGCAGCCCAGCACACACCACCTACACTCGCGTCTTCCCGAGGGCCGCCATCATGAAACCGTCTGCCATCATTAAATTCACTACAGGACAAATATGATGATCGATTGGACCTATTTGTCACCGAAATCAATTTATTTGTCACCAAGAGTGACCTATTTATCACCGGAATCAACTTATTTGTCATCACTGGTCACCTATTTCTCACCGAAATCAACTTATTTATCACTCCAATTCGTGACTTACTTAAGGTATTTGTCACCGAAATCAACTTATTTATCACCAGGAGTGACCTATTTGTCACTAGAATCAACATATTTGTCACTGAATCACTTAAGACACGAAGTAAACTATTTGTCATCAGGAGTGACCTATTTGTCACTGGAATCAACTTATTTGTCACTGGAATCAATCTATTTGTCACTGAAATCAACCTATTTGTCACTAGAATCAACATATTTGTCACTGAATCACTTAAGACACGAAGTCAACTATTTGTCATCAGGAGTGACCTATTTGTCACTGGAATCAACTTATTTGTCACTGGAATCAATCTATTTGTCACTGAAATCAACTTATTTGTCACTGAATCACTAAAGACACGAAGTCAACTATTTGTCACCAGGAGTGACCTATTTGTTACTAGAATCAACCTATTTGTCACTGGAATCAATCTATTTGTCACTGAATCACTTAAGACATGAAGTCAGCTATTTGTCATCATGAGTGGCCTATTTGTCACCAGAATTAATTTATTTGTCATTCTAATTCGTGACTCCATGTGAATCACTTAAGACATGAAATCAACTATTTGTCACCAGAATCATCTTATTTATCACTAGAAGAAATCTATTTGTCACTAGAATCAACATATTTATTATCAGAAGAAATCTATTTGTCACCAGAAGAAACCTACTTCGTGACTCCATGGGAAATTTTGATTTCCGGTCCAAAAAGTACATTTCAAATTAATTAAATATATCTATCACTGTGTTGGGCTGCTGACATGAGTACTTTACACTGTGCTGGGTGGTTGTAATGATGGCGGGCCTCGGGAAGATGTGCGCCCAGGCAGAGATGTGTGCTGGGCTGTTAACATGAGCACTTTACACGCGGCCCAATAGAATGCTCCCCGATGATTCCAGCGTGGTATTTTTGCACGTCCATACGTGCACAAAGCATTTCTCATTGGACATAGAGGGCAGGACCATCGATGAGCGGGGGAGGGGGGACCATCAGAGAGTGGGGAAGGAGACTCGGGTGTGCCGACTATGCCATTACTCGGGCTAGTGCTAGCCCTAGTGTGAACCAACTCGGCTAGAAAGAGAGAGAGAGAGAGAGAGAGAGAGAGAGAGAGAGAGAGATGGCATAGCAAAATGACTCTTCCGTCGCAGTCATGCATTCACTATAAAATAGCTATTCTTTGAAAAAGACTCGTCGGTCGCATCACTATTGCAAAGAGGAGAACGATTCGGTGCTTCTGCTCGCATGTTAATGGAATCCACCGATATATAAATATTCATCCTCATCCAGGTTTTAAGTATTTCCCCCCACAACAAAGAATATGCATATCTTTCTAATCTATGCTACTTTTATCCACGGTTGGACGTACCGCGGTGGTACCCCCACAACAAAGAATATGCATATCTTTCTAATCTATGCTACTTTTATCCACGGTTGGACGTACCGTGGCGTACCGCTGCGGTACGCCTACTGGATTGTGCCTGGGCTCCGGCGAGCCCAAGCATGGTCGGGTCACTCCAATGGGGTAACCCGGGTGTGCCGCGGTGGCACACCGCGGCTCACCGCGTACCGGACCGGTACGGACCGGTCCGGTTTGTTATTATTATTTTTTTTCATATCTCTCTCATATTCGGTGTATTAAAGTGATGTAAATAGTGTCCAATTGAGATGAAATTTTAAACATAAATTAATTAAGATATGATACAAATTACAATAATTTTAGTTTAATTTTTTAAATTGATTTTTTATCAAGTAAAAATTATCTCCAAAATTATTAGATCAACTTAATCTCAACATCTAAGGGATCTAATGATGTCTAATTGAGATGAAATTTCAAACATAAGTTAATTAGTAGATGATACAAATTATAATAATTTTAGTTTAATTTTTAAAATTAATTTTTTGTCAAGTAAAAATTGTCCCAAAAATTATTAGGTCGACATAATCTCAACATCTATGCATCAATAACTCATGATATTTATATTTTTAGAACCAATACTTTTTTTCTAGTAATTATGATGACTTCAGATTTGACTTCATTTTCGTAACCAAATATCGTTCCGTTGAAGTGCACAGAGGGTTCACTGTACCGCGATAAATCTTGTATGCACTTAAGAGGTCTAAATGATGTCTAATTGAGATGAAATTTCAAACATAAACTAATTAAGAGATGATACAAATTATAGTAATTATAGTTTAATTTTTTTAATTAACTTTTTGTCAAGTAAAAATTGTCTCAAAAATCATTAGGTCGACTTAATCTCAACGTCTATGCATCAATAATTTCTGATATTTTATATTTTTAAAATAAGTATATTTTTTTAGTAATTATGATGATTTCAAGTTTGACTTTATTTTTGGAATCGAATGCCGTCCTGTTGAAATGCACACAATCAAAGATAGTACCAGAATTAATAATATAAAAATATTCTAAAATTAAAGATAATTATATTTATATAAGTGATAATATTTTACGTATAATTTACTATCTCTTTTAATTTTTTAATGTCATATTAATATTTTATTATACATTTTAAGACGTTACAGTTTTGTTTCTATTTTTGAATTTTTAATGTTGATCTAATGGAATACATTGGTCATATCATGAACAACTTTCATGAAGAGTCCAAAGATTAGATCACCCTCATTCAGGTTGTAGAGAGGCCGCACTCATTGCTAGTTTTTGGATCGCGATATGAGAGAGAAGGTCAAGAATAATCCACTGTATCTTTAAGCACAGATATTCATTTGATGTGATTTTAGTTGGAACTCATAGAGAAAGTCGTGGGGAACACTTTTCATAAAGAAGTTTCGAAGAGATATACCCTCATTTGAGATGTGGAAGGTATGATAATCATGTATATGTAAATCATGATATGAGAGAGAATGTGAAGAAAATATACTATAACTTTAGACATAGACCACCAATTGAGGTGATTCCACTTTGAAGATGAAGCTGAAAAAGAATGAAACAACTTTGATGAATATCTCATGAGCATATAAGCCCTTTTTTAAGGTGTAGAAGGCGTGACATCCCTGGTAGTTTTTGAGGATATGAGAGAGAAAGGGGAGAGAGAAAGGGTACATGTATGAGAAGAGATGGAAAGTCTATCTTGAGTTTGGATGGAGAGTCTTCTTTTGAAGTTTGCTCATTTTAAATATTAAATAAATCACAAAATTAAAAAAACAAATCAATCAAGCCATTTTTCTACCGTACCTCAGCGGTACGATATGTACCTTCTCACGGAGAATGCGGTACGGTCGATCCGAACGGTACGGCAAACCTTGCGTTTATCACACATTTCATCGTGTCGTCCATGCCCTTGGGTAAGTTTTCATGACTCGTAATTAAACCAGAGGAATAATTATACGTGTTCATGCATATATATCCCTGTAATCTTTCATAATTTATTACGTGCCTTTATATTCTTGAAGATTATCATAGGTACTCTCTATATGTCTTTAGTAAATTAAGGTGTTCGTTAAAAGGAGACATGGTTGGCATCTCCCCCTGACAGGGACGCGGTTATGGCTTCCCACTTCGGCAGATCTTTACAACCTCTCAAGGACTATTAATTGGTGATTTTTTAGGGGTATATAGATAATTAACCTTTAATTTAACTATATATCTTTCAACGTTGCAAAGGTTAATAGAATATTCTTTTCAACATGTAAAATATAAGATTATAGAGACTAGGGAGGCACAAAAGATAATACAAAAGATTCTGGCAGTAATATGTGGAGAGTGGTAATTTCCACTCTAAACCCACCAAAAGCCCAATATAGATCTGTATCGGTCAACTCTAGAAGTGAAAAAGCTCATATCAACCCACGACCAAGCACCAAGAGTAGCCCAAGAGCCCAAACAAGAGGCCTCCTTATTTTATCTTGGGATCAACTTCCTAGGGGAAAGTTGGCTTAAAATGTGACACTCTCGAAACATTATCCCGGAATGTGTTAGGGTAGAAACTTTATCTCAGAGATTTTCCTATCATTTGTAACCCTTTGAAAAGTTAATTGATTAAAATTTAAGAAAATAGTAAATGAATAAAAATGTTTAAATAAAAATAAAATAAAATCATAGTTAGACTCTCAAGAAGTGGAATCAACTAGTTAAATTAATTTAGGCTAAACAACTCTTATTGGACCAAAGAACAAAATCCAATGACAAGAATTTCCCCAAATTCGTAGGTTTAATTGAGCTTAAATTGGAAAGGCCAATTAGGGTTAAGCATATGGTTAATGGACCCCTAAAACTAACCTAAATCCATGCACAACCACTATGGGAGGTTTCCTAATAGCTATTCAACCTAGATTGGAAGGGGAATCATCAATACTTAGAAGGGGCCAAGCTAGAACTACAACCCAACTTTCCTAATTACATTAGAGCTTGATTTAGCCCTAAATCTATAAATAATCGTCATGACACTCTTGAGGAAGGGTTACCATCATGCTGGGGTCATGAGGGGACGAGCTAGGGCACCAAAGGTGGAAGAGAATGACCACAAACCGAGCTTCTTCTCCAACGTTGCACTGCTTCGACCTGGAGAAAAACCTCTCTTAGAACTGACCAAAGGTAGGTGTTCTTAGACATAAACTAAAAGTAGCACATACCACATGAAAGAGCATCAAGTCTAGTTTCATATGCATCTATTTTGCCCAATTTTTATGAAGCATGCAAGTTGTATTAAGCATTTTCCAAGAGTCGCGCACGAGTATAACTTTTCATGTCCATACCATGTTTCACGCATACCGAGGTCGAATTGGGTCAAACCAAAACCATAGTTCTCTTCTACTCGTTATCCTCTACAGTTTCATGTTCATAATTTTATCCAAGGATCTCTATATTTCGAGTTATAGGTCAATCATGAGAAACTGCACCGTTTTCACTATTTTCGAGCAAGATCCATGAACGCAACCACTCCAGACGTCGCGTTCATCACTACATTAATGCGATGTACAACCCCGTCGCGTTTACCTGAAAGGAGACTGAACACCCCGTCGTGTTTATATGTTTGACTTGACTGCCCTGACACATGAAACTATGTGCCGCATGGATTTCAGTGCCTGTGTAGAACACGACCAGACATGTCATCACGATTTGACTTATTTTCCCGCCCTCATTTTCCGCACAATTTTTATATTCGAATTTTGAAAAACCCTCTAGAACGTCACGTATCGAGATGTTGCGATTCTAGGTCGTCGCGACCCGTTGGCAGTCGCGTTATGAAGGTGACTGACAATACCATCGCATTTTAAATGTCATAGAAACATATCGGGCCGTTGGAACATGAAGGCGGCAGACGGAACCGTCGTGATTTAGTGTTTTCACTGTGAACTGGTGTTTTTGGACTGTGTACAGTCTTATGAAGTGCGACGTCTGAACCCGTAGCAATTTAGAGGCCAACCCGAGACTGTTTTATGTAGTTGTTCAGCTAACCATGTGTATATCTTACTGTGTTATCATGTTAATTAGTTGACCAATGACCTAAAAGTCATCAACCTACATGAAAGCTATAAGAATATGAATCTCTATTCTAAGTGTTCTTGATTGACCCCATCTACCATGTGAATGTTGTGTGCAATGTTCATACTCTAGCCTGATAATGATTGAAAGTGTTACATGTTAAAAGTACAGAAATCATGTGATAGTCTTAATTTTTTATACCATGTCATGCGTTCATGTTAATTGCTTTCCGTTATGTTTTAAACTGATGGTTGTGACATTGAGACATGCTCTACACGACACATTCATTTCACTTATAGGCAGCCCTTTTGTGGGGGATTGGAAACTCTCTGTCGATCATTCCGTATCGACAGACTAGGCACCTTTCCACTAAGAGCTCCATAAATCTCCATACTCAGTGGATTCCCTCATGGAGACCAAGTTGGTTGTACCATTGAAGTTCCTAGAAGATAGAAAGCACTTCCGTTCTCATCTACTTCTCGTGAGAGTTATTTTATTACATTGAAACCATGCCACTAAGTGTAAAGACTATACGAATAAAATTAAGCTGTTATGCTACCGAAATTTACTCTAGATCATGTCAACTTGCCTTGTTCCTTATAATCAGTGACATGTTCTTTAGTACATAACTGTCTATTGCTTGGAAATCATATTGTCATCCATTCCATTGTTAATCTTTCCTTCTCACATGATAAATGTCATTGGACTTTAATTATTGAACTGTTCTCATACATGTTATACCGTTGGATATTATTCCATATCATTATTATGATCATCTTACCATTAGTATTATTATGATCGTTTTACTTTAATTATTGAATTGTTCTAGTACATAATCAGTGACATGTTCTTTAGTACATAATTGTCTATTGCTTGGAGATCATATTGGCCATAAATGAAATGGAATGGAACTACCAAAAATTATTAGAACTTTGGTTCATGACTATGTCTGTGCATATAAGGGCCCAATCTGGTCCTGGGAGGAGCACCCGAAATACTTATAATCATGAGAGTATATGATCCATTGAGGTGTCTGACAATTACCGAATTGAATGCAAGATTGATCTGGATAATTTCTACATTTTTATTGAATGAATGAATGATTGATTGAACTATTATATGTGAAATTGCCAAATTTATTGTATGTGTAATCGTTATTGAATCCAATATGTCATTGTCCATTGGAATTCTATGGAATTCAACATGTTCTATCCACTGTACATGTTATAGACTATTGAATCTCTTCTATTTGATGAATGATCGTATTGTCATCCATTCCATTGTTAATCTTTCCTTCTCACATGATAAATGTCATTGGACTTTAATTATTGAACTGTTCTTGTACATGTTATATATACCGTTGGATATTATTCCATATCATTATTATGATCGTCTTACCGTGAGTATTGCATGATAGTATCTTACCTGTTAAAATGTTAATTCACGTAAAGCATGCCCGCACCATGAGATGTAAATCCTACTGGGCATTAGTGCGTTCACACCTGCTTTCCATAATATTTCAGGTGATGACTATGAGGACGTAGAGCATGATGGGGTTGGGGAAGAGTGATGAACTTCTCAGAGTGTACCCGTCCATAGAGCACGTCAGTCAATATGTTTAGAGTTAAACGAGTCTGTAATAGTTAGTTTTACTTTTTTTGAGTCATTTGTACTTGAATGACAATATTGGGCCCTATGTCAAATTACAGGATTGTCAGTGTCAGCAAGTGTAGTAATGGTTTCAATGAATAAGAATAAAGATGTGGCAATAAAGTACATTAAGGGCTGATGAATGAATATGGAAATTATAGAGATTATTTATTTCAGTGGAATAGAGCTTAATAGAATAGTGCATGTTGTGTAATGAAAGAGAACATAAAAGAAAAAGAGGGGAAGGCAGAATGTTTAAGAGAATCAATATTGAATATTTTAGAATTTTCAATGTCTCAGTCAAAATTTTGTGTATGGTAAAGGAGAAGTTAAATGATTTTGTTAAGTTTAGTTGATTATGGCAGTGGTCAGAAGATGTGTTTGTGATTAGTTGGTAATGATGTTTAAAAAGAGGTTAGAGAATGATCAGCAGAATGTCAGAAAATATGAAAAGGTAGTCATGGTAATTGTGAGACCCCCGAATTTTATTCATTTTATATTGTGCATATGATAGTTACTAGTTATGTATATAGTGTATGTATTAAATTGTGCATATTGCAATTTCTAAATTACTCATGTTCATATATATGTATATATATGTTATTTTCTGTGAGAATAAGTAATTAGCCAATTTTGTGCATAATGTGCTTACTAAAAACCTAGGTATATTATATTTAAGTAATGTTGTGCATAAAATATGTGAATATTGCTATACATCTTGTAGGTATATATGAGTTAATTTTCTATGCATGTAATGTGTATAAATGTGCATGTTGAATCTAATTATTGATGTACATATTGTAATTACCTATTTCATGCATAATGTATGTAACTATGTTGTGTGCGTGTGTATATATATATATATATAAATATATATGTCAATTTAAGTGTGCATATGCAAATAAACTATTGTTGTATAGAAGAAAAAGGAACTGAAAGACAAAAATGAAACTTTGTCAATATTTGTTAAGGGCAAAGAGAACCTTGATGTTGTACAAGGAGTAAAAACAAACACAACCAAACATGGACTGAGATTTCAAAGTGAAAATCAGAAAAGATTTGGACAAACATTAATCACATCATTTGTTCAGCACAATCCAAATCTAAATAATCAAGTTCATCTTGAAAACAAAGATCTGAATGAAAATAAAAACAAGCAGAAGAACTGGACTGGTCGATAAATGTGACGGCCCTCATTATACCGGTACGGTTATACCAACCCACGTCGGTATAGCAAGAGTCCTCACAGTGGGACATTTACCCAAACGATACATACAGCTAAGATACACGCGAGTATACAACAGAGTAGCGGAAGTAAAAGACAACTGTCTCCATTCATTCATCATCCACATTAAACATACATGCAATTCGCAATAATCATAAAAGAACTAAAGGTCCACATAATTTAAATTGCTGAAATAAAATACAAATTGTCCACACTTATACATTCTTTTCATAATACTCTAATACAATGTTCAAATTACATGCTTATGAAATACACAAATCTCAAGAAACTCCAAAGCTAGTCTCCGCGCTCGGAGTCCGTCTCCACCGTCTCCTCCAACGGTGCCGTGTCACCAACCACACCTGTACGCCGAAGCAAGGAGTGAGTCCAAGGACTCAGCAAGCAACACCGCTCATGATATACACGTACAAGTCCTAGTGGTTTCTACATGCACATTTACAATTTGCAACACATGGCATACTAGTCAATTCAAAGTTTCAACCTATCATGAACGTTTTACAATTTTATACATGGATCATGCTTTCAGATTTCTAAGAATAAAATTCACCTATCACATGCTCTCTATTCAATTTACTCATGAAACTTTAAACTTTAAAGAACTAAGACATGAAAGCTACCAACATGAACAATTTTACATACATGAAAGGGGAACACAACTAGCATGGATTTCACATGTCCTTAAGTGTATACATAACCTTTTCACATGCTTTAGGTTGCTGATTTCACATGGTTTAACGGCTGTAAACCTATACATGAAAGCTACAATATTGCATAAAACATATCATGTGTTCAAACAATCATGCTATCTTTTTCCCGTTTTCACCAATTATCCCTAACATGGATTCTAAACATCATTGCACATAATAACATGATGATAATAACATAAATTCACTGATTTCACATGATTTCATATTTGTCTCACATGGTTTTCAATAACACATTTTCACATCTTTAGTTTCACATTTTCTTTACACGAATTTCCTCTTTCACATGGTTCACTTTACACATACACATTCACATTGTCACTTACACATTTACACATGGACACATACACATTACACATTTCACATTACACATTTTAGGTGCCGTGACACATAGTCCAAACCACCAAAGAAGGACATATACACATCACATTACACATAGACGCCATCTAGGCATTCCAATGGCGACTCTTGACTGCGCAGACCGGGAGAACAAGTCTCCACCCTAACCAGTGGTACTTGTCCACCTCCAGGATTTCCCCCTAATGCCCTTAGGGTCACTTACACATTGAACTTTCTCAGGGGGACTTTTCCCTGATACAGCTCCACTGCCCTCTACGGAAGCAGTGTCACATTGGCACAGTTACACATTTACACATTTACACATTTACCGTTTTACACATGGTTTTACACTTCACACTTTTCATCACATCACTTTCTCACTCACATTAATATCTCTATTTTTCCTAACATGGTACTACAGAATTTCAAGAGCTTAGCACACAGTAATTTCACCGATCAAGTTGGTTTTAGACAATAACTAATCGCATTACGATAATACACGTAGATTATCACATTTCACATGAAAATACATAACTTTTTATTTACTGATCCAAATGACCTGAAATTTTAACCACATGCTGTTTTCAGGTTCAAGATCATACACTCAAATTTTCAGATTTTTCTGAGCTAAATAGAATTTACATAAAATAAAACACCTAATTAGCATACTATTCACAACTTAAGCTAACATGGGGTTTAACACGTCTTGCAATTTGCCACTTACTGTTTTAAACAGAGGCTACTAACATATGCATGATTTGAGAATACAAAATTTTCCTAAATCATACATCTATAGATCAATCACCACAAACCATTTTTGCATGTCTTTCTATTTATCGAACCGAATTCATTTGCAACTCATGCAAGCATGGATCAATTTACCAAAATTGGGCATACATCTACTGATCTACTAATCTTCATGAACTGACAAAAACCAAGGCATTCAGTTTAATCCTACTCATGGAACATGGATTGGTAAGAATATTATCAAGTCATGCTTAAAAGTTTAAGGAATACAATTTCCTACATTCACCATCACACACCATATTCATCCACACACCACAATTGACTATATACATAGAGTATAAGATTACCATATATCTTCATCACGGAAACCATACCAAAATTAATGTAAAGGAAGGGCAGAACAGATTACTGTTCTGTCCAGAGGAACTTGGCGGCAGTCTCTGGCCGCTGACTCAGAGTCAGCGGCATGTCCGATGGACGCCAAGCATAATATGGGCGTCCATGGACCTTGCCGTCGAATCAGGTCTGTGCAGAAACATAGACCCGACCTCTCAAACTTGGGTGAATGGGAGGGTCTAGGACTCGAGGAAAAATCCATAAAAATAGCAAAACCGACCTAGACTCATACGGGGACATCATGGATAGGTCACTTGCCTTTCAAAAATTCTTTCAAAGGATCTAGGGCTCGGTGAAGCTCTCCTTGGGCTGTCCCAAGAAGTGCAGAACTCCCTCCAAATGATCTCTCCTCCGGGCTCCTAGATGATCTCCACGCCAAGGGGATGTCGGGGAAGCCTCCTCCTTTGATCCAGCTACCTTCTTGAAGCAGTAGATTTCCGGATCAAGCTTCAGAAGTGTGGGTTTTTGGGTGGCAAGGTGGGTTTTTCTCTCAGCTTTCTCCTAGGGTTTTCTTCTCACTTTTTCTCCTCTTGCAAGGTGAAGGGAGGAGTGGGGAGAGGCCATTTTGGGTTCAGACATAAGGGGAGTCTCTCTCCCACTCACCATGCTGATTTGACAGCCTTCAGAGCCGTTGGGGACATCCCCCAATGGTTGGCTTACCTTGTTTCAGAAGCTTGCAGCTCTGCTGCGCATGCAGGCCAGAGAGATTGGCGTCCATATCGCTGGACGCCAGGATTAGTGTTGGCGTCCATGTCTGGACGCTGACACCACCTAAACGGCCTGGGGTTGACGCCAAGATGGCCTTCGGCCAGAACTCTAAATTATGCAGAAAACCATGCATACGAGCATATATACATGCAATATGTATATGGTATTACATCCATACTATCACCATGCAATACATACATTATTTATATTAATATAAACACATGCACACGTACTCGTACTAATTAACACGTACGTAAATATGTACATACATACACAAGCACAAACATACACACATAAATACAAATAAAGCGACGGAAATTCGAGGGTCTTACACCCTCTCCCCCTTAAAGAAACTTCGTCCTCGAAGTTAGAACGACACTACTCAAACAAAAGGGGATACTTCTTCTTCATCGCATCCTCAAGCTCCCACGTAGCCTCCTCACGTGAGAAGTTCCGCCATAGAACTTTCACCGACGCAATACTCTTGTTCCGGAGATGCTGAACCTTCCGGTCAAGAATGGCTACGGGTTGCTCGACATACGAAAGATCTGGCTGGATCTCCACGGGCTCATGACTAATCACATGAGACGGATCTCGGACATACTTCCTGAGCATAGATACGTGGAATACAGGGTGAACGCTAGCCAAAGCTGGGGGTAAAGCTAGCTCGTACGCCACGCTGCCCAAACGTCTGAGAATCTCATATGGGCCAATGAACCTAGGGCTTAGCTTGCTATGCCTGCCAAATCTGACAACACCTCGAGTAGGCGATATCTTCAAGAAGACATGATCGCCAACCTCGAACTCCAAATCCTTTCTCCTGTTGTCGGCATAACTCTTCTGCCTATCCTGTGCCGCAACAAGCCTTTTCCTGATAAGCTGAATCTTATCCGAAGTTTCCTGAACTAACTCCGGTCCGATCAACTGCCTATCACCAGTCTCCTCCCAACATAAAGGAGATCTGCAGGGCCTACCATACAACGCCTCGAATGGAGCCATACCAATACTAGCATGAAAGCTGTTGTTGTATGCGAACTCCACAAGAGGTAAATGACGCTCCCAATCATCCTTCCAATCCAGAACACACGCTCTCAACATATCCTCGAGCGTCTGGATAGTCCTCTCGGACTGTCCATCGGTCTGGGGATGAAACGCCGAACTGAGCTTAAGCTCCGAACCTAACGCATCCTGAAGACCCTTCCACAATCTCGAAGTAAATCTCGGATCTCGATCCGAAATGATCGACTTCGGCACACCATGCAATCTAATGATACCGCTAACATACAGTCTAGCTAAACTCTCTACTGACTGCTTCTTCTTCATAGGCAAGAAATGAGCAGTCTTCGAGAATCTATCTACAACTACCCAAATCGAGTCATTGCCCCTTCTAGATCGAGGCAAACCCGAAACGAAGTCCATAGTGACAGCTTCCCACTTCCATACGGGGATATCCATCCTCTGCATAAGGCCGGATGGTCGCTGCCGCTCGGCTTTCACTTGCTGACATACTAGACATCTAGACACATAATCCGCAACATCCTTCTTCATGCCGGACCACCAAAATGATCTCTTCAGGTCTTGATACATCTTAGTGTTACCCGGATGAATAGAGAATCGCGATCTATGAGCCTCCGCTAACACATGCTCACGGACATCTACCACATCGGGGACACAAACACGGTGCTGAAATCTAATCACACCGTCCTCATCACGAGCAATGCCCGCCTTACCCACTAACTCTAACAATCTAGGGTCGGCTTTCTGCTGCTCAATCACCTCATCCAAGACTGAGGATCTAAGGGATAGCTGAGCTACAAAAGCCTGACACAACGATGGCTCTAACTCGGTCATAGAGCACGCTGCATCCTCCAACATCTTCCAATCCTGCTGGAGCGAAGACCTCTTTCTACTAAGAGCATCTGCTACGACATTCGCCTTTCCAGGATGATACTGAAGGTCGAAGTCATAGTCCTTCAAGAACTCAATCCATCTTCTCTGCCTCAGGTTTAATTCCTTTTGGGAGAAAAGATACTCAAGCTCTTGTGGTCGGTAAACACCTCAAATCTGACACCATAAAGATAGTGCCTCCAGATCTTTAGTGCATGAACCACAGCTGCGAGCTCCAAATCATGAGTCGGATAGTTCCTCTCATGCTCCTTCAACTGACGAGAAGCATAAGCCACTACCCTCTCTCGCTGCATGAGTACACAGCCTAAACCAATCTGAGATGCATCCGTATAAATGGCAAAACCTTCTAGACCACTAGGCAATACCAATACCGGAGCAGAAGTAAGCTTAGCCTTCAATAGCTGAAAGCTGCGCTCACATGCCTCAGACCATACGAACTTCTCACCCTTTCTGGTCAGCTTTGTCAAAGGGGCGGCGATGGATGAGAAACCCTCAATGAATCGCCGATAGTAACCAGCTAACCCAAGGAAACTACGAATCTCCGAAGGGGTCCTGGGAATCTCCCAATCCATAACTGCCTGGACTTTTGCTGGATCAACTGCAACACCAGCGCCGGAGATAACATGCCCGAGAAAATGAACCTCGCGCAACCAGAACTCGCACTTGCTGAACTTCGCATACAGCTTGTGCTCACGGAGAACCTCTAAGACTAACCTCAAATGCTGACGATGTGTGGCCTCATCCGGAGAATAGACCAACACGTCATCAATAAACACAACAACAAAGCTATCTAAATACGGACTAAACACCCGGTTCATGAGATCCATGAACGCTGCAGGGGCGTTGGTCAATCCGAAAGGAAGGACCAAAAACTCATAATGTCCATAACGGGTTCTAAATGCCGTCTTGGACACATCCTCACTCCGAATTCTCAACTGATGATAACCAGATCGCAAGTCAATCTTGGAAAAGACTGATGCCTCTCGCAACTGGTCAAACAGATCATCAATCCGAGGTAAGGGATACCTGTTCTTCACAGTCACTTGGTTCAACTTCCTATAATCAATACACAACCGAAGTGACCCGTCTTTCTTCTTGACGAATAATACAGGTGCGCCCCAAGGGGAAACACTAGGGCGAATAAATCCCTTATCGAGCAATTCTTGCAATTGCTTCCTCAACTCGGCTAATTCTGCAGGGCCATCCGATATGGGGCCTTCGAGATAGGAGAGGTGCCTGGAAGCAACTCTATAGTGAACTCTATCTCCTATCCGGTGGCAATCCAGACAAGTCATCGGGAAAGACATCTGAAAATCCTGCACCACATCGATCTCTGCAAGAGTCAGTGACGAACCAGCATCGGGTACTAGCATAACGCTGGCAAGAAATGCGTCACAACCCTTGTTCACCATGCGCATCGCCTTCATGGCAGAGATAACTAACTTTCCCGCTAAGTTCTTTGGCAAGGGATGAGAGAACTCATCCTCACCAGGAATGCGGAAAACAATCTTCTTCCTACGACAATCCACTAACGCATAGTGCTCCTCTAGCCAATCCAGACCAAGAATACAATCATAGTCCTTCATCTTTAGCAAGAAGAAACACCCATCTAGGAATCTATCCTCAATGCACACAGGTAACGACGGAATGCACTTCCTAGTCGATACCGTACCCGCAGGGGTGTGCACAGACAAAGGGACCTCTAACTCCTCAGACTCTATGCCTGACTCTAGGGCTAACTGCCTAGCGAACCGCTCGGAAATGAACGAGTGAGTAGCACCCGTATCAAACAAAACCCGAGCGTGCACACCGAAAAGCAAAACCGTACCTTCGGTGACATGCTCCGCCTGCTCGGCGTCCTCGCGGGCTAAAGCAAACACTCGAGCCAGGGCTCGAGGCCTTCCTGGTCGTCCTGTAGCTGGCGCGGCTGCCGCTACTGCTGGTACTGGCGCTCCACGCTGAGCTCCCTGCTGGAGTCTTGGGCAGTCCTTGATCTTGTAGTCGCTGCTCCCACACTTTAAGCATCTACCCGCTACTAACCAACACTCGGACCCACCATGTGTCTTCCCGTAGTGGGGACACTCTTTCTTCGCACCGGGGGAACGTACAGAAGGTACCTGAGAGTTGCTGACTGCCACTGATTTCTGCGGTGTCTGGTACACCGTTTTCTTCTTATCCTGCCGCTGGAATGTCGCTGCCGGCCTCTTCTGCGAAGCCTTCTTCTCCTCCAGATATTGCTCCATTTCTCCCTCCTGCTGCAGGCAGCGCTGAGGGCCTCGTCTAGCGTGCGGTGGTCAAACGCCACGAGTCTCGTCCGCAGTGATGGCTTGAGTCCCATCACGAACTTCTTGGTCTTCCTGCGCTCATCCTCTACATATGCGGTGCATATTTAGAAAGTTCAGAAAACCTTGCCTCGTATTCCAGGACGGTCATTGATCCTTGCGTCAGGGAAAGGAATTCTTGCTCCATCTTGTCCTGGATATGCTCTGGGACGAACTTGGCTCGGAAGAGCCTCACGAACGCGTCCCACGCCACGTCTACTGCTCCGTCCTCGAAGCGTGTACGTAGTAGGGAGGACCACCATACATCAGCTCTCTCCTGCAATACACCTTCATAAGCACTAACTAACAAATTCTAACTTGACAAACAACATACAAGCATAACTAAAGCATACCTGTAGCATGTAGGTGGCTAATGTCACCTTGTCCTCATCAGGACACCTGATAGCTCGGAAGATTTTCTCCGTCTCCCTCATCCAGCTTTCTGCCATTAGCGGATCACTCTCCCCCTTAAAAGAGGGTGGGGTCATCCTCTTGAATCGCTCCATGATGGAAGGTCCACCATGGTCCTGAGCTGGGGCCTGAGCCTGCTACATTAAACAATAAACAATATACAATAAACACAATATCACACAATTTAAATAGCAAACTACTAGGTTGTTTCATTATTCTACCTGGGCCTCCAACTGGGCCTGGAGTGCTGCCTGGGTGTGGGCCTGCGTCTGCATGGCTTGCACCAGACCTTGCATGAATACTCCATAGTCCACTGGCGGTGGTGGGGGAAGCACAGGACCCTGTGGGGCCGGGGCCTGCTGCTCCGCCGCTCTCACGCCTCTGCTCGTCGTCGCGAGCTGGCACACCTCCACGTCGTCCACGGGAAGCCATGGCTGTAATAAAATTTCAGCCACCATTAGAGCTAGGTTACTAGTTCTCTAACCATTTTCTTATCTATCTTTCATTTCTTATTAGTGTTTTCTACACATGTGGACATACTTAGCATGCAATGGGGATGATGACTTAGGTATATTCATGTGTAATCTCAACCGGTCGCTCTGATACCAATCTCTGTGACGGCCCTCATTATACCGGTACGGTTATATCAACCCACGTCAGTATAGCAAGAGTCCTCACAGTGGGACATTTACCCAAACGATACATACAGCTGAGATACACGCGAGTATACAACAGAGTAGCGGAAGTAAAAGACAACTGTCTCCATTCATTCATCATCCACATTAAACATACATGCAATTCGCAATAATCATAAAAGAACTAAAGGTCCACATAATTTAAATTGTTGAAATAAAATACAAATTGTCCACACTTATACATCATTTTCATAATACTCTAATACAATGTTCAAATTACATACTTATGAAATACACAAATCTCAAGAAACTCCAAAGCTAGTCTCCGCGCTCGGAGTCCGTCTCCACCGTCTCCTCCAACGGTGCCTGTCACCAACCACCTGTACGCCGAAGCAAGGAGTGAGTCCAAGGACTCAGCAAGCAACACTACTCATGATATACACGTACAAGTCCTAGTGGTTTCTACATGCACATTTACAATTTGCAACACATGGCATGCTAGTCAATTCAAGTTTCAACCTATCATGAAAGTTTTACAATTTTATACATGGATCATGCTTTCAGATTTCTAAGAATAAAATTCACCTATCACATGCTCTCTATTCAATTTACTCATGAAACTTTAATCTTTAAAGAACTAAGACATGAGAGCTACCAACATGAACAATTTTACATACATGAAAGGGGAACACAACTAGCATGGATTTCACATGTCCTTAAGTGTATACATAACCTTTTCACATGCTTTAGGTTGCTGATTTCACATGGTTTAACGGCTGTAAACCTATACATGAAAGCTACAATATTGCATAAAACATATCATGTGTTCAAACAATCATGCTATCTTTTGCCCGTTTTCACCAATTATCCCTAACATGGATTCTAAACATCTTTGCACATAATAACATGATGATAATAACATAAATTCACTGATTTCACATGATTTCAGATTTGTCTCACATGGTTTTCAATAACACATTTTCACATCTTTAGTTTCACATTTTCTTTACACAATTTCCTCTTTCACATGGTTCACTTTACACATACACATTCACATTGTCACTTACACATTTACACATGGACACATACACATTACACATTTCACATTACACATTTTAGGTGCCGTGACACATAGTCCAAACCACCAAAGAAGGACATATACACATCACATTACACATAGACGCCATCTAGGCATTCCAATGGCGACTCTTGGACTGCGCAGACCGGGAGAACAAGTCTCCACCCTAACCAACTTGTCCACCTCCAGGATTTCCCCCTAATGCCCTTAGGGTCACTTACACATTGAACTTTCTCAGGGGGACTTTTCCCTGATACAGCTCCACTGCCCTCTACGGAAGCAGTGTCACATTGGCACAGTTACACATTTACACATTTACCGTTTTACACATGGTTTTACACTTCACACTTTTCATCACATTCACTTTCTCACTCACATTAATATCTCTGTTTTTACTAACATGGTACTACAGAATTTCAAGAGCTTAGCACACAGTAATTTCACCGATCAAGTTGGTTTTAGACAATAACTAATCGCATTACGATAATACACGTAGATTATCACATTTCACATGAAAATACATAACTTTTTATTTACTGATCCAAATGACCTGAAATTTTAACCACATGCTGTTTTCGGGTTCAAGATCATACACTCAAATTTTCAGATTTTTCTGAGCTAAATAGAATTTACAGAAAATAAAACACCTAATTAGCATACTATTCACAACTTAAGTAACATGGGGTTTAACACATCTTGCAATTTGCCACTTACTGTTTTAAACAGAGGCTACTAACATATGCATGATTTGAGAATACAAAATTTCCCTAAATCATACATCTATAGATCAATCACCACAAACCATTTTTGCATGTCTTTCTATTTATCGAACCGAATTCATTTGCAACTCATGCAAGCATGGATCAATTTACCAAAATTGGGCATACATCTACTGATCTACTAATCTTCATGACAAAAACCAAGGCATTCAGTTTAATCCTACTCATGGAACATGGATTGGCAAGAATATTATCAAGTCATGCTTAAAAGTTTAAGGAATACAATTTCCTACATTCACCATCACACACCATATTCATCCACACACCACAATTGACTATATACATAGAGTATAAGATTACCATATATCCTCATCACGGAAACCATACCGAAATTAATGTAAAGGAAGGGCAGAACAGATTAATGTTCTGTCCAGAGGAACTTGGCGGTAGTCTCTGGCCGCTGACTCAGAGTCAGCAGCATGGCCGATGGACGCCAAGCATGATATGAGCGTCCATGGACCTTGCCGTCGAATCAGGTCTGTGCAGAAACACAGACCCGACCTCTCAAACTTGGGTGAATGGGAGGGTCTAGGACTCGAGGAAAAATCCATAAAAATAGCAAAACCGACCTAGACTCATACGGGGAAATCATGGATAGGTCACTTGCCTTTTAAAAATTCTTCCAAAGGATCTAGGGCTCGGTGAATCTCTCCTTGGGCTGTCCCAAGAAGTGCAGAACTCCCTCCAAATAATCTCTCCTCCGGGCTCCTGGATGATCTCCACGCCAAGGGGATGTCGGGGAAGCCTCCTCCTTTGATCCAGCTACCTTCTTGAAGCAGTAGATTTCCGGATCAAGCTTCAGAAGTGTGGGTTTTTGGGTGGCAAGGTGGGTTTTTCTCTCAGCTTTCTCCTAGGGTTTTCTTCTCACTTTTTCTCCTCTTGCAAGGTGAAGGGAGGAGTGGGGAGAGGCCATTTTGGGTTCAGACATAAGGGGAGTCTCTCTCCCACTCACCATGCTGATTTGACAGCCTTCAGAGCCGTTGGGGACATCCCCCAATGGTTGGCTTACCTTGTTTCAGAAGCTTGCAGCTCTGTTGCGCATGCAGGCCAGAGAGATTGGCGTCCATATCGCTGGACGCCAGGATTAGTGTTGGCGTCCATGTCTGGACGCTGACACCAGATAAACGGCCTGGGGTTGACGCCAAGATGGCCTTCGGCCAGAACTCTAAATTATGCAGAAAACCATGCATAACGAGCATATATACATGCAATATGTATATGGTATTACATCCATGCTATCACCATGCAATACGTACATTATTTATATTGAATATACACACATGCACACGTACTCGTACTAATTAACACGTACGTAAATATGTACATACATACACAAGCACAAACATACACACATAAATACAAATAAAGCGACGGAAATTCGAGGGTCTTACAATAAATGAAAGTGCCCGTCGACAGGTACTCATTTCAGAAGTTGAATTGTCGACAGGTATGGAAGTCTGTAGACAGATCCAAACCAACAAAGCATTATAATGGACAAAAATTACAAATCAACAGAAATCCACATGCTCAAAACAATAACAAGAGAATCTTAAGCAATCAAACTCCTTCATGTAACTTTTGCAAAAAAAATGGTCATACTGAGTTACATTGCTGGAATAAAATGAGCATGATAAAATGCAAACAAATGTGGATTCCAAAGCATTTACTTTCTAGCATGAATGAAAGCATGGGACCCTAAGTAATTTGGGTATCAAAATTTTTCTTCTGATTTGCTTTTGCAGGAATGCCTAGCAGCCCAGAATCAAAATAAGTGGTACTTGGACAGTGGCTGCTCAAGACACATGACAGGAGATAAAAAGAAATTCTGCTTGCTAGTTGAAAAAGATGGTGGACAAGTTTTTAGAGGTAACAATAAAGGCAAGATAATTGGCACAGGTAAGGTAGGTAAGGATGCTTCCAACTCCATTGAAAATGTGTTGCTTGTTGATGGTCTTAATCGCAATTTGCTAAGTATTAGTCAAATGTGTGATAAAGGCCACAAAGTTATCTTTGATTCAGAAGCATGTCAAATAATTGATAAACAATCAAGAACTGTTAAATTTTATGGAAAAAGAGTCAATAACATTTATCTAGTTGATTTAGATGAACCCAAAAATAAAAACTTGTGTCTTGTTGCAAATAAAAAGGATCAACTCTCTTTATGGCATCGTAGGTTAGGTCATGTAAGCTTCAATATTTTGAACAAAATCATGAGATTGAAATTAGTGAAAGGACTTCCTGAAATTCACTCTAGTAAAGAATTGAGTTTCTGTGATGCATGTGCATAGAGTAAACAAACTAGAAAATCTTTTAAATCCAATGCACCAATAATTACTTCAAAACTATTTGAACTGCTACACATGGACTTGTTTGGATCTACTAGAACACTTAGTCTCAATGGCAAACATTTTGGTTTTGCCATTGTAGATGATTTTTCTAGGTTCACTTGGGTTAAGTTTTTAACTCATAAAAATGAAACTCTGAAAAACTTTTAAGAATCCTTTAACAAAATTGAGCATGGAAACACAAATAGAATATGCTTAATTCTTACTGATCATGGGGGAGAGTTTGACAACAATCTATTTTTTGACTTCTATAGGAACAAAGGGATTGAACATAAATTCTCCTCTCTGAGAACTCTAGAACCTGTAGAGAGAAAGAACAGAACCTTTGTGGAAATGACTCACACACTTCTGGTGTAAAGTTAACTTTCAAGGAACTTCTGGGCTGAAGTTGTGAACACGTCATGCTACATCCTAAATAGAGCCATGATAAGACCTGTAATGAAGAAAACCCCATATGAACTCCTAAAAGGTAAGAAACCAAACATTGGGTACTTCAGAGTTTTTGGTTCTAAAGTTTTCATTCATAATAATGACAAAATAGATCTAGACAAATTTGAAGCAAAAAGTGATCAAGGAGTTTTCTTAGGATATTCTGAACATTCTAGAGCTTATAGAGTGTTTAACTCAAAGAACAAAATAGTAGAAGAAACTCCACATGTTGTCTTTGATGAACTTCAAAGAAAATCTAATGATTCAAATGCTTGCAGACATGATGAAGATGAAGGAGAAATACTTGAAGAAGAAACTGACAAGAAGTTGTCGACAGACCAACCAGTTGTTGTTGATAGATCATAAGAAGCTCATGACCATGAACCAACAGTAACAAATGTCAGGTATTCAAACAATCACCCACTTGAAAATGTGATTGAAAATGTGAATGATAGAGTTCAAACTAGATCACACTTTAGAAATATTGTGGAACAAGATCATTTAGCATTCATTTCTCAAGTGGAACCTAAGAACATTGAAGAAGCTTTAAAAGACAATTCTTGGATAGATGCCATGCATGAAGAATTAAATCAATTTCAGAGAAACAATGTTTGGAGCCTAGTTCCTAAAAACCCAGAAAATTTAATAATTGGAACTAGGTGGGTGTTTAGGAATAAGCTAAATGAAGAAGGGAAAGTTGTTAGGAATAAAGCTAGATTGGTTGCAAAAGGATACAATCAAGAATTTATGGTAGATTTTGAAGAATCATTTGCACCAGTAGCTAGGCTAGAGGCTGTGAGAATTTTGTTAGCATATGCTTGTTCCAACAACTTCAAACTATTTCAAATGGATGTCAAAACTGCATTTCTAAATAGTTACATTAAAGAAGAAGTTTTTGTTGCACAGCCACCTGGATTTGAAATTCTTGATAAACCTAACCATGTTTACAAATTGCACAAAACTCTTTATGGATTGAAACAGGCACCAAGAGCATGGTATGACAGATTGAGCAATTTCTTGCTTAGTAAAAACTACTCCAGAGGTAAGATGGACCAAACTCTTTTCACGAAATTTGTCCACAATCACATAATTGTAGTTCAAGTATATGTAGATGACATTATTTTTGGCTCCACTAACCCTTCACTGTGTGAAGAATTTTCAAAACACATGCACAATGAGTTTGAAATGAGTCTTATGTGAGAGTTACAATTTTTCTTAGATGCAAAACAATATAGAGGTATGATTGGCTCTCTCCTATATCTTACCACAAGTAAACCTGACATACAATTCAGTGTTTATCTTTATGCTAGATTTCAATCTAGTCCTAGAGAAAGTCATTTGCTTATTGTTAAGATAATTTTTAGATGTCTCTCTGATTCATGTGATTTGGGTTTATGGTACCCAGATGGTTGCAATATTGATTTGATTTCTTACTCTGATGCTGACTATGCTGGATGCAAAATTGATAGGAAAAGCACTAGTGGGTTTTGTCAATTTTTAGGAGGTTGCATGGTGTCGTGGGCATCCAAGAAACAACATTCAGTTGCACTCTCCACTGCAGAGACATAATATGTTGCTGCAGGAAGCTGTGCAGCTCAAGTGTTGTGGATAAAAAGTCAATTGTTTGATTACAATATTGACATTGGATGCACACCTATCTTATGTGACAATACTAGTGCTATCAATCTTTCTAAAAACCCAATTCAACATTCAAGAACTAAACACATTGAAATAAGACATCATATTCTGAGAGATGAAGTTGCCAACAAAAACATTGAACTAAATTTTATTCCAACAGAAAAACAAGTGGCTGATATTTTCATAAAACCATTGGTAGAGGATGGATTCACTTCATTGAGAAGAGAACTTGGCTTATGCAAAATGCAATAAATTTCATGCTAAAACTCAAGAATAACTGACCTTTGTTGCAGTGACTATTTGCTATATCAAATGGTGAAATGTGGAAGGACAAGTTAGGCTTGTCTGGAAGCTATCATTATGTGTGAGAAAAATCCTCTGCCAAGTATCAATAGTCTTTTCTTGCATAAATGTTATCAAGAAAAATGAAAATCTCAAAAACTTTAGTTTAAGTCCTTGAAAACCTCTCTCTTTCAATAAATTGCCTGTTGATGTATGCTTGATCATGTTCATATTCTTTCTGTGCATACTGCTTGGCATGAACATATCTGAATTGCATAAATGATCATTCATATCATGCATATATCATGGGGGTGTGAATCAAAAGAATCTTTGAGTGAAATGTTTGAGGAATATTCTTAGGTATCTTTCTTGTCAACAACTCCCATTCAATTTGTCGACAAATGATCTTCCTTCAACAAATTCAGTTCTGTCACTTTAGTAGTTGTCGACAAGTTTGTATCTTATTGTCGACATATCTTTATTCCCAGAATCCATTGCTTGTTGTGTCTCAGTACTTGTCAACACAAACACTTTGTTTGTTGACAGATGCCTTGCATTTCATATCCATTGATCAGGTCTACTTAATTTGTTGTTCCTCCATAATCTAACATCTTTTGAGTTCTCATCAGCTGAGTTCAACTCTGAATGAGATTGTTCATTACTTTTTAAATGGGGAGAATTGGAAACTTATGCATCATTACAATTTTTCATAATCATAAAGTAGAAAAGGCATTGAATTAATCACAATGATTTTGAAATAATGAGTTGTGAATGAGTCTAAGTATGTATCATCCATAAAACACTGAACAAATC
Source organism: Colocasia esculenta (assembly GCA_014218235.1). Lineage (NCBI taxonomy): Eukaryota > Viridiplantae > Streptophyta > Magnoliopsida > Alismatales > Araceae > Colocasia > Colocasia esculenta. The sequence continues at coordinate 98,648,108 of CM024755.1, read as the reverse complement.
TATTTTCTTTAAAATGACTCTACTAAATAATTCTTTTTTGGATGATCTTATATCCGAAATGATTTGATAAGTAAGAAGATTTTTAACCTTAATATTTTGCATTGGCCTTTGACCTTAAACATTCTTTGAAGTTGATGTGTTAAACAAAAAGAGGAGAAAAGCTACCTATTTCTTCAAATAATTAAAAAAAAAGAAAGGCATAGCAATGGTGGTTAATTTACTGAGTAACCAGAGACATTGGCATCACAAATGTCTATCTTCACGTCAAAAAGTAAAATTGTCAACTCTGTTTAATGGTATGATGGTTATCTACACTAAGTAACTAGGGGCATTGGCATCACAAATGTCTGCCTTCACGTAAAAAGGTGCATACAAAACTGAATTACCACTTACCCTTTTAAAACATGAAAAATCTTCTGAAAATTGAAATAGAGTGAAGCCTCTATGAATTCAATCAAGCTTAGTCTTCATGTTTCCTGTCAAATGCTAATTTGAATATTCATTTCAAGTATCAACTGAACGTCACGTCATAAAGACATAAGTAACTCTTCAACAAAGATTTTATTCAATGAGTTATTTTATAAAAATTTGTTTTGTAAAGTGCATTCTTCTTGCTACATTAACTAAGATTCCTGGAATATTATCTCCAAACCATTGTGAAAAATGAAATGCATTAATATTATTGTTTATGACATTTTGTAATAAGTGTATCACACGATTCTCATTCTCAAATGCGTATTGAACACTCATTCTCATCTTATGCTGATCAAAAAACACTTCTGCGCATTTTGTCTTAGGGGTTGTCGACAGATGAACTGCGGTTGTCGACAACCGGAATTCCGTTCAAATCAGAACTTGAACCGATTCACATTATGTCTGATTTTCTTGTGTCGGTTCACTTTCAAGGGGTTTTAAATAACCCTAGCTATCTACACATGCCCCTTCACCCCCTCATCTTCATCCAACAGTCACCTCTCTCTATTTTAACCAACACCCCTATTTCTCTCAAAAGCGCCATCTCCACTCTCTCTCTCTGCTGCTATCCTTCTTCTATCATATCCATCTGCTCCATTCCTCAACCTTCTATATCCTCTCCATGGAAACCCGGCAGAAGATGGTCTCATCTCGTCAAAGAAGATCTTCACAAGAGGTTGATGATAGTTCTAAGGCTCCTGCAGAGCGCCAGAGCAAGCACAGAGTAGATCACACCCTAGAGCTCAATGTGCCACAGAACCTGGATCTGTGTAGAGTTTGTGGAGTCTTCAAGAAGATCATGCAGCCAAGATATGTGGATTTCGCTTCACTTGAAGACATGTTTAAAGGCCTGGAAGCCCTGTTCGAAAAGCAATGATGGCTCCCCTTTCTGAAATCATAGAAGAAGTACTCACCAACTATCGTCTCTGAGTTCTTCAACAACTTGGGTATGTCAGATCAATAAGACTTCTGCTCTACAGTCAAAGGCATCACTTTTCAACTTACCCCCAATCTGACATTCTTCTCACACATCTACATACTTCTGACTACTATACCCTAATCACTCAGCAACCCTATGATTCCACAAAAGTCATTGCCAAATTGAATGCCAACACATTTCCACCTCTTCACAGAATGATCCATCATATGTTCACCACTCTCATTGTCCCAAAGGATGGCAGTGGGGAACTTGTGAGTGAGGTTCACAAAACTCTCTTCTTCTATTTTCTTCAAGGTCAACAGATAAATCCTCCATCCCTTATGTTTGACCTTATCAAACAATGCTACAACAATCCCAAACTCTCTATGCCTTATGCCTGTCCCATTACATTAATTCTATCCTTTGTTGGGATTCCCTTTTCAGCGGGCGAGATTGTCACCCTTAGAAGGAGAAGTGCACATGATATTACAACTGCTCACAGAATGAGATATCGAATGGTTGAAGGCAGAGTCACAAGGACTCTAAAGGGTCAAGAGGCTGAGGAAGAACAAGACTCTAAAGATGAAGACAGTGATGAAGATGAGCCACAACATGTATAGATAGACACTTTTAGAGGCAATGAGGATGTACCACACATTCCAACTGAGCCAGATATTCAGAGTGCACCTTAAGTTCCATTGTCTGAAGATATGAAAGACTTTATTATTGCTCAACTACTTCAATTTCAAACAACAGTCACACAACATATAAATATTCAATTTGATCAGTTGAGGCAACATATAGACACAAGATTGAATGCCATTGAGGAGAGTCATGGTCATCTACAAAGGCATCTGGATGGCATGGATTATGGAATAATGAAGCTCCGAGATGATTTCCAATATCTACAGAACTTTTACAATCCTCTGTATCCTCAAGATGACAAATTTTTCAACATTTCATCTTATGGTGCTCGGGGTCCCCATCGTCCCACTCCTCCTGGGGATGACAATCCTTAGAAATGTATAGGGAGAAATTTATTTTTGAAAGGAACAATTTGGGTAGAAACTTGATCATCTTTTGAATTGCCTATGTATGCTCTATGCCACATGTAATGATTGACAATCTTTTGAATGAAATCAATTTTTGTCTCATCTATGACTTATTGCACCTTCTATTGTTTTGAATGTTGTCAAAAAGGGGGAGAACAATGAGGTATTTTTATCATCATTAAAAAGGGGGAGAATGTTGGGTTGTGAGTGCATGAGCATCCATAATCATAGCTAATAATCATTGTTCTTATATGTTTTTGATGATGACATAAAGACTATGCAAACACCATATTGACTATATGATATCTAAATTGATGGTTTGTTTCTTATAGGATATTACATGATAATAGGCAGTGCACAAATATCTACAGTAGTTGTTGACAACCATAGCTTTGCCTGTTGACAACTTGAAGAAACCTTCAATAAAAAGCTTCTGGATGGATGACTTCAAGTAGTAGTTGTCGACAACCTCCTTGCGTCTATCGACAACCAGTGACAACCATCAAACAACAAGGTTTTGGAAGATCACTTTAAGCAGTAACTGTCGACAGCACCCTTGCATCTGTCGACAACCACTGATGGCCTTTAGCAATGAGCTTCTGGAAAAATCAATGTAAGCAGTAGCTGTCGGCAACCAGAATGCATCTGTCGACAACCCAGCCTGAGCTTCAAGGATCTAGTTCTTGATAGCAGACTTGCGGCAGTAGTTGTTGACAACCACACTGCGCCTGTTGACAACTTTTGTCATGCCCCTCCAATTTAGCAGCAGAATAAATCAGAGGGAAACGTGAACAACGAGTATGGTAACGTAAATTGCGCATACAGACGCAAACATCAGAGCATCTAATGAAATATTTGAAATAACTCTTGATTTCATTATAAAATCACTAAGATCATTACAACCACTAATTCGGAGCCAATACATAGGGCTCAATGACATCATTACATTGAAAAGAAATCTAAAGCAATAACTACTAGACTCCAATTGTGCTAGGGCAACTTCATGAACTGACTCCAGGTCGTTCATCACTCTGGTCTTGTCCCATTGGTGTGTGTAACGTCATTTGTCCAACTTACCTGAGACACAATAACAAATAATGAAGGGTGAGCGATAACACCCAGTATGACTGAAATCTCAATAGTCAAGCAGACTTTAAATGATTAATGCTTTAAATGGCAGAGTAACTAATGATAGAGAGAGTCATGTAAAGTCGAGAAAGTAATAGTACAAGTATCATGGTTCAAATAGCAGATGAATCAAGTATAGCACGATGAATATGGTTAAAGTCAAGACATGAGAGTTAACCATAACAACAATAGAAAGTAACATCATTGTCAAGAATAGCAAGTGACATGTATAGCAAGAAGAGAGATAGTAGATGGTCATGTAAAGAGTAAATTGCACTTTGATTGACTTTCATCAATCGAGATAGTATAGCACTTTTGATTAACTTTCGTCAATCGAAATATTAATAGCACTTTGGTTATCCGTAGATAGCCGAGAGAAAATATAGCACTTTTATTGTCAATAGACAACGAGAGAGTATAGCACTTTGAATGTAATCAAGTCACGATAGAACGCAATAACTCAAGATAGCAAGTATCAAGTAGAACAAGTAGAGAGTACGACAGTAGTCGCTCAATAACAGAACAGTAACAGTTCAGTAACAGTCAGTGGCAGTACAGTAATAGTGCAGTACGTCTGAACTAACAGACTAACAGTAACAGTGTAACAGTTAGATGTCTAGCTAATTCAGAACAGTCAGTCAGAACCGGTGCAAATGCAGACATCGTCTATAGCCCCTACAGGTATTTTCGGGTGGCTCTCTGCCCCCAGGACTAGATTGGAGCCCCTCGGACACTCTCCGTGCCCTGAACAGTATGCATTCAAGTTAGTAGAGTCACAAGACCCTTTTTAGCGCTAGACAGTCATGAACAGTACAAAATAGTAGGAGCCACACCGCTCAAAGGGTACCAAGAGAGTACTAGATGAATAGACGAGATAGACGAGATAGTAGAGTGATCATGAATAGATGAACGAGTAGAGTATAGATGAGAGCTAGTGGACATTACACAAGAAACGTCGAGTAACGAGTGATAGTAATAGTTGCACAACACGCGCATACGGTGTTGGCAGTCAAGTGGAATTCACTACCCTTCCACTGGCCATGTTACGCACAGGTCCAGAGGTCCGGCGTGATTCAAGATAAGATAGAGAACAATCTAAGGTCATTTGGATCATGTTGATCCCTAGAGGTGTCATAGGTGTTAGGGTACAACCAGCTCGTCGATCATGTGGAAATCCATAGACAGAGGAGACTTACGGAGACCTTGAACAAAGACTCACTAGTCCAATAGAAGGAGTATGTGTGCATGTGACATAGAGAATTAAGGTATATGAAAGAGTCATGTGAATAAATTAAATTAATTAAAATATGTCCAAGGTTTATCAGCTTCTTTTACTGTGTTAGGAGAGTTAACAGGGCATGAGTTCACTGTAGAAAAACAAGACTTGCAAAAATAGGGGGTTTTCATGAAAAAATTCAGAACGCGACAGGTCTCTGCAAGGGTCGTGACGGGATCAAGGGTGAACGCGACAGAGCCTTATAAGGATCACGACGGGGTTGTCTGAACAGGCAGGCAGATCGCGACGGGGTCTTCTGATGATCGTGACGGGTCTATCAGGTCGGCGGCCAGAATGCGACGGGGTCGTTTAAGGGTCGCGACGGCCTAGTCAGATTGGGAAGTAGATCGCGACGACAGACCCTGTCGCGATCAGATCGTGACGGAAGGCACTGTCATGATGGCCCTGTGAACGCGACCTATCGGGCGGTCACATTCACAGGGTCTGCGCCCGAGTTTGACAGGGAAAGAACGGTGTATTGGATTGCGGGCTAGACTTATCCTATTTGACATAGGGTGATTCAGAAAATCATAACTAATTGTACGAGCAATGAAAAGTCAAGAAACTAGTTGAGAATTGATCTAGACATGCATGGGTACTTACAATAAATAGGGATTGGAAAACAAACAGGGTTTCGACATGCTTTGGTCATGTGCATTCATGATGAAAATGAAACAGTACATAGTTGAGATCAATGATTTAATTCACAAGATAGGATGGATGAAAATTAGGGCTTTAGGGGCAAAAGATGCCTAACATGCATCAGTTCTTCCAGTAAAAATCTTGTGGTATGGGGTTGAGTATACAAGGAGAACAATATTTAAGATGAAGGGTCAGGCTCATGCTAGTTGTAGAACATGAAAAATCAAGAACAATATATAGGCTCGATGGAAAAATATAAAACTTGAGTTTTGTTCCTAGTACATGGAACAATCTACAGTCGAAATTTCTTTAGTTTTGCTCGTGAGAATGCCTACTTTTGACTCCTTTTCTCTTCTAGGGCTAGAACTTGAAGAACAAGAGAGAGAGCTTGAGAGAGGCTTCTTCCCACGAAATCTCCTCCTCCTTGGCCTCTCCTCCTGGTCCAGCAAGCCTTGGGTACGTGCTAGGGCCGGCCATGGGGATTTTAAGAGAGTATTTATGCTTTCTCTCTTTCCATTTCCTATTGGGACTCTAATTCCCATTAATTCTGAATTTCCTATTTCTTAACCTCCTTCTAAGCTTTCCACTTTCTATTTGGGTTAGGATGGGAGTTAAATTTGTGGCCAACCTATTAGGGTAGGTTTATGAATCCAATTCTAACTCAAACTTCTTATTTTAATGTTTTAATATCCTTTTTCTATTTAGGTAATATTTAAGTTACGAATTTAGAGTATTTTTCTATTATTCTTCTTTAAAAATCCGTATTTTGGCCCAATAAATTTTATATGGTCCATTTAACAAATCCCATTATTTATTGGAATTTATCTTATGGGATTTCCCTTTTTAATTAGGGAATAATAGAGTTATGGATTTTATTATATTTTCCTTTCTTGATTTTATTTATGGACTATGAGAGAACCATTGGTCCAATTTCGATAATGGGTCATCAATACCCAATGTTGGAGGTCTCTCTGACATGTTCATTTAATTTATGAGCTCGTTATATTTCCGTGTTAATAGTTTTCTGACTTAGTTTCTAAATTTAGATAATTGGTCACGTTGTGACTTACATTTGGCTAATTAGATTTTTCGTTACACGAGTTTCTTCGTGGAACACTTAGAGATAATATTTTTGGTTGATTTATAATTTTTACAAAATTTTTAGATGTGTTTTTGCACATACGATAATGGTATGTATGTTTTCTATTATTCCATTTTTATAGAAATTTATTATTTCGAATTTTTTTAAAATACTGAATTTTTCGGGTTGCTATAACTGCCGGTTAAGTTCCAACACGTGAGCAACATGTGCTCTTTATTAGGGTGTCCTTTTCTCATACACACAAATCCCAATGTACATGTGTGACAAGGACACTGCTATATAAAGACTCCTTACCCTCCTTTTCGGACTAAGGAGCCTCCACACCATTTCCAAAGCTCAGAAGCAACCAGAGGAAGGCTCCCTAGTGCTCTGCTCAAAGGTCCAAGGTCTAACAATCAGGAGATCCGTCTCAGGAGATCAAATTGAAGCAAATTCATCATCAAAGCTCAAGCATCCACACCAGTTCATCTGCAATTCGAAGTCAAAGGAGGATCTGGATAAAGAACCTGAAGAATTCTACTCTTTCATTTGTTCCTTCCATACTCTGAATTCTTCATTTGCATTTCATTTCTTCAATTCAAGTATGTGATGTTGAATTGAGCAATCCTAGTGCTCAATTCATGTGTGTGGTTTGATCTGAGGTCTTGATCATCTCAGATCGTGTGTGTGTGTGTGATTGTATGTGTTGAACTTGCTGATAAGCAACTTGGCGTGTGTGTGTGGCCGGTGGATGTAGGATACACAAGTTGTGTAATCCGAACCACCTTAAATCATCGTGTTCTGTGGTTTGTTCTTTGCTCCATCGTTAGATGCTTGATAGACACGATTGATTGGCTTCATCTCTTTCACATTGCTAATCCTTAGTTCATACTCGGCACAAACAATTACACCTGATTTCAATCTGTGATCTCACTAGGTCTCCACATTCCTTTTGATCTCAAATTTAAGTGCTCTTTAATTTTAAATTGGTGGTAATCTATTCAACCCCCCCTTCTAGATTCCCTTTAGAATTAATTCCGCACACTCTTCATTCTCCTCCCTCCTTGGACAGTGTAAGTATTGAGGCTGTAGTCAAGTAGTCTTTTAGTGTACAAAAACTTTTCTCACATTCCTCTGTCCACACAAATGGGTTTTTTTTTTTCTGATCAACCGGGTCAAAGGCACTGCTATCTTGGAGAAATCCTTAACAAACTTTCTATAATTCCCTGCCAATCCCAAAAAACTTCGAATTTCTATCACATTGGTAGGCCTCCCCCATTTGGTGACTGCCTCGACCTTGGAGGGATCCACTGCTAGCTCACTGAAACTAATCACATGTCCCAAGAAGGCCACGTCTTCCAACCAAAATTTCACATTTTAGCTTGTCATACAACTACTAATCCCTTAACAACCGCAAAGCTAATTTCAGATGTTTCATATGTTCCTCCCGAGTCTTGGAATATATTAGGATGTCATCAACAAATACCACCACAAACTTATCCAGATATGGTTTATACACTTCATTCATTAATTGCATGGAGGTCGTAGGGACATTTGTCCACCCAAAGGGCACAACAAATCCATAGTGCCCATACCAGCTCCTGAAGGCAGTCTTTTAAATGTCTTCTTCTAAAATCCTTAACTAATGGTATCCGGATCTAAGGTCAATCTCAGAAAAATATTTGGCTCTAGCAATCTGATCAAACAACTCATCAATCTTCGGTATGGGATACTTGTTCTTAATTGTGAGCTGATTCAGCTACCTATAGTCAATACATAATCTCAAAGACCCATCATTCTTCTTGACAAACAACACAGATGCTCCCAAAGGTGAGGTACTGGGTCTGATAAACCCCTTTTCTAGTAGTTCCATCAACTACTCTTTCAACTCCTTTAGCTCTACTGGGGACATTCTGTAGGGGGCTCTAGAGACAGGGCAGCTCCTGCGTAATACCCGACTTCTTGACTTTCCAATCTGGCATCTCGGATAACTGGTCACTAACGCGTCCGATCTAGGTGACGCGTTAGTGTCGTATTGTGGGTGTCCGAAGCGACAGTCATCCTTGTTGTGACCAACTTGTGCATCGCGTTCTTGTCACGCCCGGCTTTCCCATCGCGTCTTTATGTTGCACCCGGTCAACGGGTTGCGACAGTGTTCCATTGTTTCGGTGGTCTGACGCCCGTTAGGGTGGCAAGTGTATCAGTACGACCTCTCGGGTTGTCGCGGCATCCCTAGGGGACGCGTTCTTGTCACAGTCCATTGACCCATCGTGTTAAGGTCCTTAACGTGACGCGTCGGTGCCGAAGGCTTAAAGCCTTGGCCGACGACCCCTTCTCCCTTTTCCTCCTTCCCCTCTCTTCTCCTCCCCCTCCGGCGGGAGCTCCGCCTCCCTCTCTTCCCTTTGTGTGTTTCGGGCAAGGAGGAGGGTCGTGTTCATGTTCCTGGTGTCGTGAAGCTTGCGTGGAGCGAGGAGGAGGTGGCCAATCCAACGTGAAGGCCCTTATGGGTTCGTTTCTTTGTTTAAGGTAGGGATTGCTTGTACCCTTCTCGATCCAGGTGGATTGGGAGCCCCTCGTGGTTTGTAGATAGCATTTATTGCTTTTCCATGCTCCCCTCCCCCATGTGGTGTGTTTGTAGTGTGTGGGTGGCCCCGGGATGGAGCATCCCGTGGGTATGCCTCTCTACTGGTGTCGCGACCATAGTGCACATCGCGACACCAAAAGAGGCGTCAGCCGGGTCGGACGTGACCTTGTCGCGACACGTTTCCCCGTCATGATAACGATCATTGTCACGATGTGTTGCCCCATCACGATAGGGTTGCTGTCGCGGTGCTCCTCCCGGTCGCGATGGTATCGCGACGGCCAGGGGGGACGCGACAGTACCTGTGTTGCCTCGAGTGTTTCCGTGGCCACGGTTAGCGTGTCGGCATATGCCCCATGGTAGGCTTGCCCTTAGGACCTTCAGATGGGGAACGCGGCAGGTTGCCTTGCTGCGTTCAGTTACTAAAGGTGACACCTTCATGGCCGTGTCCTGGCGACGGTGCCAGGAGGCTTGCGCTTGTCTAATAATCGATTGTCTGGTGGTCAATCGATTATTAACAGAGCGATGTTTTCCATACTGACTGGTAGTGTTTCTGAGGTTCTGGCTTGTTCGTGTGTGCCTTGGTTGGCCGATGGCCCTCTCGAGGGTCCGTGTGTGCCTTGGTTGGCTGACGGCCCTCTCGAGGGTCCGTGCGTGCCTCGTGCTTACTGGGCTTGTCGTGGGTTACAAGCTAGTGGTTTGGCATGGTTTTTGTTGTGCTTGCCCCGCTTGTTCACCTGGTGCTTGGCACTTGAGGGCTTGTCCCATTCAGAGGTTCCCCATCCCCATCAGCTCATTGAGGGAGTAATCCAGGCTATGGGCGTGCTCGAGTCTACGGCCTAGTTGCCGGACTCTGGAGCAGAGGGGAAAATGAGGTTTGGACAGCAGCGCTAAGTCGTTTGTAGAGATCTCTTGTCTGGGGCGGGATGCTAAGGTCATTGAGGTGTTTTCTTTCTGGCGCAGCTCAAACAGTCCTTTTTCTCGCTGCCTCTCTCTGTGTTGGTTCCGGAGCCACGTAGTGGTGCTAGGCGTGGGGCCGTAGCTTGGCCAGGCTATAGTGGTGCGTGCGTTCTTGTGGTGTTCTGTGGCGGCTCTGTCTCGCTCTTCCGGGGAGGTTAGAGGTAGGAGCCAGGCTGGTGAGCAGAAGGAGTGGCCGGTGTGTCCTCCTCTTAGTTGCCAGTGGCGATGGCTTGGTTGTTGTTGTTGTGACGACGTTTCCTCACGATGTTTCCTAGCGCGACTCGTTGCCCTAGCCTGCACGGTGGTTGTATCCTGGCCATGTCTAGCTTCATAGGCATTGTTGGTTTGGCCTTGTTGGCTCGTGCTTCTAGTGGTTTCCGCTTCGGTGTCCTCTCAGTTCCGTAGTCCCGTTCTTTGATGCCAGTCTGTGGTAGCACTGGCGTGTGTGGTTTCCCGACCTCATGGCATGTCTGGGGTCTGGGGTGGTTCTGCTTGTGGGCCCTCGACCTTGTGGAGGTCTGAGGTGGCCGTTCTTGTGGTGAGACATTCTTCTCACATGGTTGCTTTGTGGTCTCCGTGAGACCCCTGTCTTGGCGGGCATGCCGAGACTTTTTTCCATGTTGTGTCTGACTCTGTTGGTTTCTGCGGGAGTCGTGTGTGTGTCACGACCCTAGGTTCGTGGTCGTGAAGTTACATTGTTCTGTTCCACTTCTTAGTAGTACCCTACTGTAGGTGTTCCTCACTTTACAACTTTCTAGTGTAGTTTCCTATTTTCGGAGTTCTTGCTGCTCTGGCTGATGAGGGACTTGTAATCCCTACTGGGCCTTGTTCATGAGACTCACCCCCCTACTCTCTTCAGCTAGGGGCTCGTCGTCGTGGGAGCTCGGTTTCAGACGGGTTGGGGAGACGGCTGTGGCGTCGTGTGCTGTCAGTAGTAGTGAGAGCGAGTGTTGTGAGCTCTTGTACCTGAGTGAGTTGAGAGTTGTGCTTTGCAAGTTCTCAGGGTATGCCCCTTAAGGACTGCACCTTTCTTCTTGTACCTGTGCTTTTACTTGGGACACGTTGTACAGACTGTTATAGTTATTTAAATTCAGTACATATCTCACTAGACTATTTCTTCTAACCCTTTTGAGTCTTCAAATCCGTGGGTGGAGACGCGAACTTCGGGCCTGGAATTAGTGGAATAGAGAATTTAACTTCTCTCTCAGAGGGAATACCAGATAGCTCATCTGGAAACATGTCCGGAAAGTCTCTAACTACTTCAATGTCCTCAATTCTCACCTCCTCCTTTTCCTTTATCACTGATGCAAGGAATGCTACACATCCCTTCCTCATCATTTTGTGGGCTTGGAGAGCAGAGATGAGAGATGGATGCCTCCAGCCCTTAGTACTTGAATACACCAACCCTGGGTAACCACTGAATGTTACTCTACTCTTTTTGCAGTCAATGCTAGCCCCAAATTGGGTTAGCCAATCCCCCCTAGAATCACATCATAATGTTCCATGGGCATTTACACTAAGTCTACGGGTAAGTTTCTCCCTCCAATGTCCACATCAACAGAGGGAAAATGTTGGGAGAGTTGAGCTCTCTCTCCAAGAGGTGTGGTGACTAGAAATTTATAGGCTAGAGGTATAGGTTTTACAAGAAGAGTCTCAGCAAATTCCTGGGATATAAATGAGTTTGTTTCCCCTATGTCAAATAAAGTAAAGGTAGGTCTGGAAAGTACAGTAAGGGTACCTTCCACTACTCCTCCTTCTTCTGAGCTTTCTGGTTCCATCACCGCTTGGAGGTGACCTTGTTTCTTCTGTCCCTTTTGACGCTTGTCTTGAAGTGGTTGCTCCTTCATCATAGGATAGTCAGAGATCTAGTGGTCCAGACTCCCACATCGCAGACATTTGCCCTGTGCTCTCCAGCAATTCTCAAGTTGGTGTCCCTTCATGCTGCAATGCTTACATCCTTCGAATTGGGCCACTGTTAACTACACACCAGCCCCTCATGGCTTCTTATCTATTTGAATAGTTGGGCCAACACTAAGCCTTTTTCTCCCAGGATTTGGTTGCAATTTCCCCGTAGTGGGATCTGCCTCGTCTTGACGGATCATCCCTTAATTTTCTCAGCAGTCTCCATGGCATCCTCAAGTAGTTGGGCCTTCCTCACCATGTCTGGATAGATTTGGATGTCCATTGGCACCAGTTGAGTGAGGAACTAAGGCCTCAGGCCATTTAGAAATATCTTGTACTTCATATTTTCGGTCCCCACCAGATGAGGTGCATAGCGAGCCAATCGGGGGAACTATGCCACATACTCAACCACTGTCAGTCCCCTCTGTTACAGTGCAACAAACTTCACTGCCTTCATCTCCTGCACCCTTTCTAAAAAGTAATGGATGTTAAATGTTCAATGAACTAAGTCCAAGTCACTCGCCATCCTTGTAATGTAGCTTCTACTTCTTCCCATCCGGTACAAGCATCCTTTTCAAGTTGAAAAGTGGCCAATAGTACCTTATCTTGGTCAGTGCATTACATGACCTTGAAAATCCACTCCACTTCCTTGATCTAGTGTTCAACAACATCTGGGTCAGTGCTCCCCTCAAACACTGGGAAATTCATGCTACGGAAGTTTAGTTCCCTAGCTCCATGGGTTCTACCACCCTAAGTTGCTTGTAAAATCGCCAGGGTCAAACTCCAAAGGGTTTGCTACATGGTGCACATTTGAGCCCATTCAACAACCATTTGGACAATGTCATACATTCAAAAGGATGAAGGTCGTTAGGGTCTGGCTATTGCACCTAACATTCTCGACTCATGGCTCTACCCATCTCACTTGGTAATGGACCGTGCTAACTGGTGACAACTCAGGTCGGGTCAGTGCTAAGGGTTTCCCTTAATCAGTGCTAGGACCCAAGGGGTCATCGCTCTGATACCACCATTGGCAAGCCACAATAATTCACCATAATTCTCTTGGGAATGATTGGGGTGCGACCACATGAATCGGATAGGCACACCAATCATGTTGCTAGGTTTAGGAGGGAAAACACCAAAGATTTCTGGTAGTACTAGTCGACGGAAAACATTTGGGTGTCAACATATCAAACATACATGATAAAACACTTTTCAAGGCACACAAGTGATGTATGAATTTATAGTTTTTTAGAGTCTATTCCAAATCCTTTATAATTACAATATTGGGATGGATCTGAAACAAAAGAAAGATGTCACGCCCCGAAATTTAGCAGCAGAATTAAATATCGAGAGCTTGAGCGATACAAGTATAAGTATTAATAGTCGAGTAATTCAGAGAGACAACTAAGTATAACAAAAGTTTGAGACAATAAATATGCCAGTCAAATAATCCTTTATTCCATTTCCGATAACACTAACTTATAACCTTACATAATCAGAGCCAATAATAGGGCCCATTATTGTCAATTCAAAGTACATACTCCTTATACAGAAGTAAAACCAACTATTGCAGACTCTTTTAACTCTAAGCATATTGGCCGACATGCTATATGGATGGGTACATCTGAGAAGTCCTTCACTCTTCCCCAGACCCATCATTCTCTAGCTCCTCATAGTCATCACCTGAAAATGTTAAAGAAGTAGGTGTGAGCGCACTAACGCCCAGTAGGATTTACATCTCATGGTGCGGACATGCTTTACGTGAATTAATAATTTATCCGGTAGGGTAGTAACATGCAATACTCATGACAAGACAATCACAATAACGATATGAACAATTCCAAGATATAACATGTACGAGAACGATTCAATAAACAAAGTCCAATGACATTTATTATGTGAGAAGGAACGATTAACAATGTGATGGATGACAGTACGATCAATTGTCAAATAGAAGAGATTCAATAATCTATAACATGTACAATTGACAGAATAAGTTGAATTCCATAGAATTTCAGTGGACAACGACGTATTAGATTCAATAATGATGACATGTACAATAGATTTGACCATTTCACATATAAGAGTTCAATCAATCAATCAATCAATCAATAACAATGTGGAAATTACCCAGATCAATCTTGCATTCAATTAGGTGATTTCCAGACACCTCAATAGATCATATACTCTCGCGATTATAAGTATTTCGGGTGCTCCTCCCAGGACCAGACTGGGCCCTTATATGCACAGGTATAGTTATGAACCGAAGTTCCAATAATTTCTGGTAATTCCATTCATTCATTTATGGCCAACATGATTTTCAACCAATGGACAATTATGTACTAAAGATCATGTCAATGATTATAAGGAACAAGAAAGTGGACATGATCCGGAGTAAATTTCAGTAACATAACAGCTTAATTTTATTAGTTAAATCTTTACACTTAGTGGCTTGGTTTCAATGTATTCAAATCACTCTCATGAGAAGTAGATGAGAACGAAAGTGATTTCTATCTTCTGGGAACTTCAGTGGTACAACCAACTCGGTCTCCATGTGGGAATCCAAGGAGTACGGAGATTTACGGAGGTCTTAGTGGAAAGGTCCCTAGTCTGCCGATACAGAATGACCAACAGAGAGTTTTCAATCCCCCAAGAAGGGCTGCATATAAGTGCAATGTGTCGTGTAGATCGTGTCTCAATGTTACAATCCATCGGTTTGAAACAAGTCGGAAAGCTTTTAACAAGAAAGCATGACATGTTATGCAATTCAGTCTATCACATGATTTTTGCACTTTTAACATATAGCACTTTCAGTTATGATCAAGACAGAGTATGGACAAAGCACAATGATATTCACATGGTACATGGAATCAAGTTGCATTAAGAGCACTTAGAATAAAGATTCATATTCTTATAGTTTTCATGTGGGTTGATGACTTTTAGGCCATTGAATAACTAAGTAACATGATATAACAGTAAAACATGCACATGGTTGACTGTACATCTATAGGAAATTGTCTCGGGTTGGTCTTTAAATCGCGACAGGATAGATCGTCGCCTTTTCCAATGAGAATTGATGTCGGAATGATTATTAAATCAGAAACGCGATGATTAGGTTTGTCTCCTTCATAACGCGACAGGCCGATATGTCGCTATGACTTTTAAAACGCGACGGGGTTGTACGTCGCCTTCATAACGTGACAGTCAACGGGTCACTATGACTCTGAATCGCGATGGCTCGATACATCGCGTTCAAGAGATGGTTTCAAAAACTAAATATATAAAAAAAAATATGCACGTAAACCAAGGGCGGGAAAGCAACCAAATCGCGACAACAAGTGCTGTCGTGTTCAAGACGGGTACTAAAACCCATGCGGCACATAGTTTCATGTGTTAGGGTGAACTGGTCAGAGATAGAAACGCGATAGGGGGTTCGGTTCGGTCTCCTTTACATGAAACGTGACATGGATGTACGTCGCATTCATGCAATGAGAAACACGATGTCTGGAGTGGTCGCGTTATTGGATCTTGCCCGAAAAACAGAAAAAATGCTATAGTCCTTCATGCTTGACTTATAACTAGAAATATAGGGATCTTTGGACAAAACTATGAACATGAAAAGTGTCAAGGACAACGAGTAGAAGAGAAATATGGCTTTGGTTTGACCCAATTTGACCTCGGTTTACGTAAAATATAGTAAGAACATGAAAAGCTCTAATCAAGCACGACTCTTGGAAAACACTTAATACGACTGGCATGGTTCATAAAAATTGGGGAAAATAGATGCATATGAAAGTAGACTCGATGCTCTTTCCATTGGTATGTGCTACGTTTAGTTTAAGCCCAAGAACACCTACCTTTGGTTAGTTCTAAGAGATGCCTTCTACAGATCGTTGCAGAACGCAAGTAGGGGAGGATGGCTCCCGTTGGGGGCGATCTCCTCCTCCTTTGGAGCTCAAACAGTCCTCCTCACGACCCCAACTAATGGTAAACTCATCCCCATGGGTCTTAGGAAGAGTATTTAAGTGTTTTGGGTTGTTTAGTAGTCCTATTACAACTAGGAAATAAGGGTTGTGGTTTTAGCTTGGTACCTTCCAAGATTTGAGGATTCTCCTCCTAATTGGAGTGTGTGAGCTATTAGGAAACCTCCTAGTATGGTTAGGCACGAATTTTGGGTTGCTAAGTATGACTAATTTCCTTTGCTTTTGTCCTAATTTCCCATTTCTATTTTCTACTCAATTAGGGTTACGAATTTTGGGATTGTAATGTCATTGGGTTTTACCCTTTGATCCAATAAGAGTTGTTTTGGCCCAATATGATTTAAATGGTTGATTCCACGTCTTGGGAGTCTAACTATGATTTTATTTTATTTTATTTGAACATTTTATACATTTGCTATTTTTCTTGAATTTTTAATCAATTAAATTTTCGGGGTGTTATAAAAGATTTCCTCTATTTTTCTCCACCAAAAGACTACACTGGGAGACCATCTTCACTCTTGCCCAGTCCTATCTGTCTCCTCATGCTCACCATCACAACCTAAAATATTCAGGAATTTAATTAGCTTGCGCTCTGCAGGGATTACATCTCAAGGTGCAGGCAATTATATACATGATTAATGCATTAGCAGCAGAATTTAGGTGGGTTTAGGTAGTAAAAAAATTTAACCATAGAACAGATTTTGAAATAAATCAAGATGGCAAGTGAACAGATGGTGGACAGTCACAATTTCTTTGAACAATTCGAACAGTGGTAGGAGTTTCAAAGTCCTTCAGAATATACAAATCACCTATGTAATTATGAAGGCCGGATTTCTAAAACATGCACAATTTCAATTGAACAATTAACAAGATTGGTTTTCAGAGCTAATATAGATCCATCAGATCCAAAGATTAGCCATTTTAACAAACTACATAACAATGAACAAGCATAACATATCAAGAAGGCACTTTCAAATCTTGCAAACATATCAATGGCATGAGAACACCACAAGTCCATACTCCCGTGGTTAACAAGTATATTGAAGTGCTCCTCCCTAGGACCAAACAAGTTTTATTTGCACAGGCATGAGGTCGGTTGGATCAAAGTCCCAAGTAGTGGCAGAACACATGATGGCCAAGAGAATTCCAACAGACAACTAACAATACTTCATACATAATTGGGAGTACTCTTGATGAAATAAGAATGACAAGAGTATCATTCATAAGGATGTCAAGGGGCTTAGTGAACGAAGTAAGAAAGAGGGAGCCTAGGGGGGTCAAATCATGCCAAAGGATCATGTGAGTTCCCTATACATTTTTACTTGATTTCAATTTTCTAAAAAGCATATTCAAGGATGAAATTTCAGTTGGGTCACAAAGGAGTGGCAATCAAGATAATTAAGAGTTATTTGGATAATCTTCATATTATTGCAACTTGTAAAAATTATGGGGTTTAGACAGAAATTACCAGTTGTTAGTCTACAAGGCGGCTCACAGGTTATCGAAATTGTAGTCGAGGGTAAACACCAATTAGGAAAGAAAAGGAAAAGGGGTCATTCCCAAGAAATGATCGGAGGACACTACACACTTTGGTCAGAATTGGGTATGCAAGAGGGTTTGACAATGGGGTAAGGGTCAGGAGCCTCTAACCACCCTACAGGACAGAAGTTAAGCAAATCAAGGTAACAAAACTTAGATCAAAATCACAGATAATTCAAGATACTCAATTTGTGCTCAAGAAAATCTACCTTAATTGCTTCAGAAACTCTTTCTAGATCTTTAAACTAAGTAGAAACGATGGATGAAGCTCCAAGGTTTCCAAGCTTCGGGGTCAGTCACTGCTCTTGAGGCTTCTTCCATCAGCTCTAGCTTCCTCTTCCCATGACCAGTGGGGTTAGAAGGGAGTGTAGGGGTTGGTCTTAAGGGTCCCCATGTTCATGGTACAGTTTGTGGGATTTTGTCAAAGATCCACCCTACCTTAGGCCATGCCCAAACCATACACATGCCATGCCTAATATTGACATGGTCTACAAAAAGGTCAGACCCCTATACCTGACCATGTCTATGTTGACTTATTTATAGGGAAAGGACAGGGGTAGGCAAGGACCACCCATGCCTTTCTTAGAATTCTTTATCCTTTCTGTTGCCCTTGACTAGAGACCGGCTCCCAATTGTTTGACGTTCAAGGCTACATCGATTGTTGATGAAGCCATTTATCAATTGTGGAAGGGCTCACATTGATTGGAGAACAAAATCCTCCATCGATTGGTGTTTTAACACCATATCTATTGCTTACTAACAAAGCAATCAATTGTTGAATAGCAAGACAATTGATTGTCAAATAACAAGGCAATCGATTGATAATTTGACCATCGATTGCAAAAGAAAAATATCGATTGCATGGAAGGCAATCGATTGTTGAAGGAAACATCGATTGCATAGACGACAATCGATTGCTGAAGGAAACATCAATTGCATAGAAGGCAATTGATTACTAAAAACATCAATTGCATGGAAGGCAATCGATTGAAGGAAAACATCGATTGCAGAGAAGGCAATCGATTGCTGAAGAAAAGATCGATTGCTCATTTAAAACATCGATTACCGAAGGAACATCGATTACTAAAGAAAACATCGATTGTTCACTTGAACATCGATTACTGAAGAAAACATTGATTGTTCACTTGAACATCAAGTACTGAAGGAAACATTGATTGTTCACTTGAACATCGATTACTGAAGAAAACATTGATTGTTCACTTCAACATCGATTAGTACTTCGTCAATATACGAAGTGCTACTTCGACTGACTGTGTTATCTTCTTGATCAGTCGAAGTGCTGGGAGTTAGTGTTCCCCTTCTACGTACTTCACTTACTTTATAAGTTTTCCTTGATTTGGCTTCATTACTATAGTTATCAAAATTGAGTCCCTTGCTCAATTATTCCCTCCAGTTTACCCCCCCCCCCCTCATTATTTGGGATTTTATCAAGGGCGTTAAACCCTCCTCTACTTAAAGGAATTTGGTCCTTAAATTCACATGCAATATACCATAATATTCTAGAAATATAAGAGACCTTGCCAAGAAATAGTTTTGGATGTTTCTTCTTCATTGTCTCCTCTAGCTCCCAAGTAGCTTCCTCCAGGCCTCTTCTACTCTATTGGATCTTCACCATAGGTATTGCCCTATTTCGGAGTTGTTGTAGCTTCTTGCTCAAAATCCTTATTGGCTTCTCCACATAGGTCAAGTTCCTTCCCAACTCCAAGTCTTCATATCGAATCACATGTTGTGAGACCCCCAAATTTTTATTCATTTTATATTGTGCATGCGATAGTTACTAGTTATGTATATAGTGTGTGTATTAAATTGTGCATATTGCAATTTCTAAATTACTCATGTGCATATATATGTATATATATATTATTTTCTGCGAGAATAAGTAATTAGTCAATTTTGTGCATATTGTACTTACTAAAAACCTAGGTATATTATATTTAAGTAATGTTGTGCATAAAATATGTGAACATTGCTATACATCTTGTAGGTATATATGAGTTAATTTTCTATGCATGTAATGTGTATAAATGTGCATGTTGAATCTAATTATTGATATACATATTGTAATTATCTATTTCATGCATAATGTATGTAACTATGTTGTGTACATGTGTATATATATATAAATATATATGTCAATTTAAGTGTGCATATGCAAATAAACTATTGTTGTATAAACTGTTCTTAATTAACCTTATGCATATTACATCTTAATAATACTATGCATATACTACCTAACTATTGATGTGCATATTATACTATTTATTCCATGGATATGTATGAATATATATGTGATACTCCGTACATGTAATGTATTTATTTAGATATACATATGTAAATATATATATATATATATTATTTTATGTGAATATAAGTAATTAACTAATCTTGTGTATATTGTACTTAATTAGAAACCATGTATTATATATTTGAGTGGTATCCTACAAGAGAACAAACGCCTGGCATTTCTATACTACGCATGCCATCTAAAAAGTCCGGTCGCTTTTCCCTCTTCCTGCTGTAGCCGACCATGGCTGCCCGGGGGGGGGGGGGGGGCACCCACCCTGGTGCGGCTTCTCCCAACTTGGCAGATGCTGCGTCCTGGTCTAGGGCTTTCCCGCCGTTGGGGCCCTCCTCTTCTTCAGCTGCCTTAGGCGCGTCTGCTGCTTCTGCCGTGGGCCACCTTCCCGCCGTGGACCCATCTCCAGCTGTGCCCCCCATTCCTGGCCCTGCAACTGGTCCATGGAGGCCTTCCAACAGCCCAGCGGATCCTTCTTCACCGGCTACATCTTTTGCCCAGGCCTTGATGCGATCGCTGTGCCCACCAGCTCTCCCTCTTGCCATTCACCCCCCAGCCTCTACGGATGTAGGGGAGCCAGCAGTGTTCTTTTCCACGGAGGAAATTAACATTTCGTGCAAACCCTTGGAACTGGCGGTGATTGCAAGAACACCTCAAGGCAGACCCCCATTCCAGGAGATCCGTTCTCATCTACAGCAGAGATTTAAATTCCATGAAGATTTCATCCTCAGCGCGTTGGACAACCGCCATCTGCTCATCAAGTTCCTGAACATGGAAGATTTTCTCCAGGTTCTTCTCAAAGACTCCATGTATGTGCAAGGCAAAATTTTCAGGTTTTTTAGATGGTCTATCGATTTCTCTCCTGAGGTGGATTCACCTGTGATCCCTATTTGGATGGAAATGCCGGCACTGCCTACAAACTTTTTCAACGATGCTATGATCCGCTCCATAGCTGGGAGCATTGGCCCAGTTCTGAAAGTTGACAGGAACACCATTGCCATGACGCGCACGTTTTCTGCTCGAGTAAATGTCTAGATGGATGTGTCTCGTAAAATGCCCGATCGAATCTGGGTTGGCATGGGGTCGAAGGGCTACTGGCAGCCCATTGTGTATCTTGACCCCCCACTCTACTGCTCTTCATGCAAACGGCTTGGGCATTTGCCACCTAAATGCAACAAGTCAAATGCAAAGTTGAATCAGCAATCAAATAGTTCTGGACAGGGCCAGTCTGAGCACGCCACTGCACACAAAAATGGTATGAATTTTGAAGCTACGGCGCCGGGGCAGACTGGAAAACAAGTGTGGAGACCCGTCCTTAATAGTGGGCAGTCTTCTGAAGCAGCTGAGTGCCCTCCCATTGAGGCGAAGGATGCTAATCCTCCCGGTGAACAGATCAGTCCTCCATCAAGTGCCAATACAACTGAATCACCACTTCGTTCCACTCCTATCCAGCACTTTGCTGGTAGTTCGGTGGATGATCCCACTGTGTGTCCTGGTGCCCAGAACGCCCAAGTGTCAACTAAGATAGCAGCACAATGTGATGGCCACCCAGTGTTCAATGAAATGCTACCTCAGAAATCTGAACCAGAGCATGTGACTGCTGTGGCATCACTCAGTGCCCCAGCCATACCAGAGTCTTATGCAGCACATGTGCTTGATGAAATGCCACCCCAGCACACAGATGCACCAGCCACCACCGCACTTGCTAGTTCCACCACCGCACTTGCTAGTTCTGCTATGCTGCCTCCCAGTGAAGTAGCAGTGAGTGCAGCACCCCCGATGGACTCTAAATTTCAGATAGGGAGGAAAACATGCCAAGACCCCACTCACCCCTTGCTCTCAATGCTGCCGCCCCTGCCTGGAGGCCGACTACCTCCAGCCCCCAGTCAGCACAAGATGCAGACCAGCTGCTTGATGACCCGAATCACTTTGCTACATTTCTGAAAAGTGCTACAGCTGAAGCCACTCCATCCTCCCTTCAGGGAAAGCGCACTGCACCACCTGTCACCCCAGCCGAAATGGCAGCTTCGCTGTCCCCAACACCGCCCCGGGTGTCTTTCGCCGATGCACTCCGCAAAAAGATAAAGAGAGGAGATACCCACATGATGACAAGTAAACCTCCTCCCCCGTGCTTCCCATCTGCAGCGCCCTCAATGGCAGCACCGACCCTGCCATCTCAGCCCCAAAAAGGACCCTCCGGAGGCTACTTGTTTGACCTCCCCGTGCAATACAACATAAGAAGCATTGCCGGCATCGAGGTGGAGGATGTGGACCTGTTAACCATGCACAATAGCTGGGCAGGCCGAACTCGCAGCACCACACTTCCAAGCATAAATTTTGATGGGGAATATGAGGACTTCTCGGACTGATGCATTATGTACTTTGCCCCTTTGCCCCCTTCGATTTCTGGTTTGCCTGGACGGATACGTCACGTGCTTTAGACCCCTCTACGTAGGGTGTCTTTAGCTAGTGCCCCGTTATCTATGTACTCCTTTCCTTTCCTTTATGTTTTCAGCTATATATAAAAATATAACCAGTCGATGTCAAGGAGTTTTACTCCTTTGTCATATCAATTAAAAAAAATGTTGTGCATATGATATGTAATTACTGCTATATACCTTATAAGTGCAAATGAGTTATTTTTCATACATGTATATATTTAAATGTGCATGCGTTATCTTACTATCGATGTACATGTTATATTTATTTAAATCCATGCATGTAGTATGTAATTATGTTGTGTACATGTATATATGTATATGTTTAACTTCGTACATATGATATCTACTTATTTCAGTACCCATTAAACTGTTTGTGATGTGATTTTGTATCTGTTTTGGATGTGTGTCCCTCTTCTGGCCGAAATCCCAGTTGGCGGCAACATGCAGGCCGCTGACTGCCTGGCCAGGAGGAGTTGGCATCCAGATCGATGGACGCCAACCCCCTGTTGGCGGCACCATAGGTGGACACCAAGATCCCAGTGTTCTGGCAGTTTCAGATTTGGTAGCGACTGCGTTTCTCCCGGTTCCAGTTTAGGAAACCCATCTATAATCATAGTAGACCTACCCTAATGCGTACCCAACCTACCTAGCTCTATAAAAACATCTTGGTTCGGTCGGATCATGTCTTTTGGTCTTTGTGAAACCCTAGAGCCTTTGTGGAGAATAGTTGTTCTTTGAGGAGCTGGATCTGGCGACTGGAAGGGTTCTCTGAAGATCTACACCGGCTGGAAGATAGCCCATACATAGAAGAAGCATCCCCAACTCCGAGGATCAATCTACATCAACAGAAGAACCAGATCTGAAGAGGTTTTGAGCACCTTCTTGGCTGGGCCGAGGAGGGCTTCTCCGGCAAGATTTGATATCTGTGGATTTATTTGGAGGCAAGTAACCTATGGATGTCAACCCTACTCATGTCCCCTTAGGTCCTAGCATTTTTCTGGAATTTTCCTCGTGTCCTGGAACCTCCAAATTTCCCTTGCAATTGTGTGTTGTCTGCATGGTCTGCAGACAGAAAGTTGGCGGCCACATATTGTGCCGCCAAGTTCCTATGTTGGTGGCACCAGAGTGTGCCATTTACACAGTTGGTGACACACAATGTGCCGCCAAGTTCCTCAGGGTTTTAAAGAACTGTTGTTTGATCTCTTCAAGGTATTTATTTGACTTCCAGGTATGTGTGCATGCTGTAAATATTTGATGTGATTAGGAACAGTCATTAGGTCATATCATGAGGTCGTACTGAATTTTTTTGATTTGTGTTAAATATTAAAATTTTGGAAATTGAACTGTGAGCATAATATGACCCTGTTTAATCTATGTAAATAGATTTGTTGTGAGTTAGGGTTTCATAATATTTTATGCAATTATGTAATGATTGTCTTTAAGTATTGGCACTGTTAGGTTTGATTGTTATGCTGTAATTTCTACTTAAGGGAAATTAGTGATGAATGTACCTGTAATTTGTTTTAATTTTTATAATTATTTTACAAACCCGAAAAATTGAACATGCGACATGTTTCCTATTTATATCCTGTGATAAAAATTTGGATCTATTTGATGACAAAAAGTGTAATTATTAGTTAAACCATGGAAAATAGTCATATTGAGCATGTTAAATTTAATCTTGTGTGATTCAGTAATTAACAGCATGTCTAGGACTGTGATATGAGTTATTTTATTAC
The DNA here is from genome assembly GCA_014218235.1 of Colocasia esculenta. Taxonomy (NCBI): domain Eukaryota; kingdom Viridiplantae; phylum Streptophyta; class Magnoliopsida; order Alismatales; family Araceae; genus Colocasia; species Colocasia esculenta. The sequence continues at coordinate 98,624,077 of CM024755.1, read as the reverse complement.
TGTGAACAATAGTATCATGTTAGGTCAATTGAAGCATGTGCAATTGTTAAATAATGCATGTAAAATGATTAAATAGTACATGTGAAATATGTAAATAATGTGATAAAATGTGATAAAGTGAATGTGTAAAATTGGGCTGAGATTGACACTGCTACCATAGAGGTCTGAGAGTTGTACCATAGAAAAGTCCCTATGGAAGGCTCAACATTTTGAAATATATTCTAAGGACGTTAGGATGAAACCCTAGAGGTGGACAAATACCATTGGATACGGTGGAGAGGGCTTCTCCCGGTCTGCGTAGTTACCAAGATTCACCACTAGATTGCCCAGGTGGCAGGTATGTGTCAAGTGATGTGATGTGCTATGTGCTATGTGATATGGGTGCGTGCGTCCTCTAGATGGTAGTTAGGACTATATGTCATGGCAACTTAAGTGATAAATGTGAATAAAGTGTAAAGTGTAACATGTGAATGTGGCACGTGATAAGTGCAAGTGATGTGACATGTGATAAGTGAAAGTGCAAGCGAAACATATGTGAAAAGTGTGTGAAACCCTGTGTAAGTGAATGTGAATGTAAGTGAGAGAGTAAATGCATGTGAAAAACTAAGGTAATATGTTAATATATTGATGTAACATCATGTTTAGTATCACATTATATAGGTTAATAACCTTCATGTAGTAGCATATGTGAATGTGTGTATGTAAACATGTAAGTTGTGCAATGTAAAAGATGAGCATGTGAAATTGTTAAATGAATAAGATAGCATGTGAACAAATGTAAAACCATGTAATTATATTTAATTCATGTCAAAACAGCAAGTAAAGTGTGATTATGATTGTGATAAATACATGGAAGAATATCTAAGTTCTATGATAGACATGCTATTCACTTAGTACATAGTTCCATGCTTAAATTGCATATAGTTACCAACACACTTGAATATGTTTTAAACCTTCAATTCATGTTTAATAAAATATGATATCACGTGTAATTGTGAATTATTTATATTAAAACAGCAAACGAAATGTGTAATTGAATATGAAAAGTGCACGTGAAATATGAATAGATATCATACTAGGTTGCTCCTTACTTTGTGCTTAACTCCATGCTCTAGTTGGTAGAGTTGTACCATAATATGGTTAATGTTTGCATTGATAAATCATATTACATGTTAGGTGTAGATAGCATGTAAAGGTGTATGTTTATTATCCATGATCTAATATGAGCATGTGTTAGTTAGGAACGTGTTTGGATGATTTATGTGTAGTTAATTAAATAAAGCATGTGTCATGTGATTTGTTATGGTAAATGATAACATATGTTTATTTATTGCTTGATAGTTTAACATGTGTGTGATATGTGTAAGGTTGAATCTTTAGATTGCTTGTTGAGTCTTTTAGACTCATACTTGCTTCGGCGTACAAGTGTGATAGGTGTTCCCGTACCTGAGGAGGGTGTAATAAAGATTGACGCTGAAAAAGAGGAGTAGTTGCTTGTGGAGACTTTTTAGTAGTTGCTATATTTCATAGTATGAATAATGTCATTCGTATGGACAATGTAATAGACAATGTAGTTCTTTTGAAATTGTAATAATGTGGATATTGTCATATCTTTCTCTTGCTATATGGACTGTGGATTGTGTGATGATGATGGAATGAAGTTAAGTTATTTCTTTTATTCCCGCTGTACTCAATTGTATTCATGTACATATCAACTTATCGTTAGTGATGGGTTATTATCCCACTGTAATGACGCCCTTTGTACCGAAGATTGGTATAATCGTACCAGTATAAAGAGGGCCGTTACACATGCTCAGTATCATAAATGTAATTCCTCAACATTGACACATGAAAGACATTGTGTACCCCTACTAATGATGGAGGCAAGGCAATCCTGTAAGATACTTCTCCCACTCTTTCTAAGATCTCTAAGGGACCTATAAATCTGGCTTTCAGCTTCCATTTTATTCCTAATCTTTGAATTCCCTGTGTAGGTGACACTTTCAAAAGCACATGATCTCCAACATGAAATTCCAGCTTTCTTCGCCTTTTATCTGCATAGATCTTTTGTCTTGACTGGGCAGCCTTCAAGCGTTGTCTGATAAGTTGAACCTTCTCTGAAGTGCCTATTATCATTTTAGGTCCTAACCACTGCCTTTCTCCAGCTTCTTCCCAACACACTGGTGACTTACAACTTTGGCTGTATAGAGCCACAAACTGTGCCATCTTAATACTTGTTTGATAGCTGTTGTTGTATGCAAATTCAATTAAGGAAAGATGCTCACTCGAATTTCCATTAAAATCTTAATACTTGTCTGATAAGTTGAACCTTCTATGAAGTGCCTATTATCATTTTAGGTCCTAACCACTGCCTTTCTCTAGCTTCTTCCCAACACACTGGTGACTTACAACTTCGGCTGTATAGAACCTCAAACGGTGCCATCTTAATACTTGTTTGATAGCTGTTGTTGTATGCAAATTCAATTAAGGAAAGATGCTCACTCGAATTTCCATTAAAATCAATAACACAGGCCCGCTCATTATTATAGTTATCCAAATTGAGTCCCATGCTCGATTATTCCCACCAGTTTACCCCCCACCCCACCAACCCAATTATTTGGGATGAAAAATTCAGGGTGTTGCAAGAGGGGGGGGGGGGGGGTTGAATAGATCAGTGCAAATCGCAGCGGAAACTAAGCTAAATTAAAACATAGCACTAAGCAACTAGAAAGAACACCCAAATTCTAGCAGATCTGTTGGATGTGTGAAGAAGATTTCTATGCAATGATCTAGTACGCAATTTAGAGACAAACCATTTCATAGGAGATTTTTAAGGTGATTCGGAGACAACAATAAACAACAATAAGTGATTCCTACATCCACCCCTCACCACTGTGAGGATTGAACCGCACACTATCTCTTAAGGAGATGCAACACACACACTTAGAGCACGACAGCTCAGTTCACACACTTGAGCAAAACAACTAAAAAATACACATACAATCAAACACATTATCTGATATAGATTAATCTACAAAAAAACATGTGCAGATTAATCAACACATAGAAACACACACCCACACACAAATGAGGAAGGTTAGCTTGTGCTCTCAAATTGAGAACAACTGAACTTCGATGATGCTTGAAGAGCTTGACACCTCTTCTTTGAGATTGGATCTCCAGATCAGAAAGAAGAATGAAGGATTCCTTTGATCTGGTTGCTCTCTCGACTCTGATGAGCTTTTTCTGCCAAATGCTCAGCCCTTCTCTCTCTCTGCTTCCTCCTTGCTTCCTGGCGGTAGTGCTCTGCTCCTCTTTCTGGGCACTCACTTTTTAGGGTACTTCCTCTTTTTCTGGACGCTCCTTTTCACAAAGGACAAGAGCATATTTGTAGCCCTAATCATGTGACCACGTACCTGGGAATGCGTGAGAACCAACTTTAGGGTTGTTAGCACACCCTTTAAGTTGACACATGCTCCATTTGTCCTGCATACATAAAAACCCAAATAAGTAGAGCATTTATGAAAAGTCATTTAAATGAAGCAATTTAACTTCTTCAAAATGTATGACACAAATGTATCCTACATTTAATAAAGACATGTGTCATATTCCCATTGAGTAAAAGATGATTAAATTGACAAAATAAAACAATATAGAAATTTGAATGTCTACTAAGAGACAAGAACGGTCGAAATGAGCACTTCGACAGGCAGAGACTAAATCGTGACATCCGAAGTCAATTTGCTTCAGATGACAACGACCAACACAGGAATATACGAAGTGCCATTGCTTCGACTGGCCAAGAGTAAATGTGAAAATCCGAAGTCTCAGTCGAAGTATGGTTTCAACTAGCAAAGAGTAAATGAGAACATCCAAAGTCACAATGTTAAATTTGTCTTGATCAGTCGAAATGACTTCGTCACATTCGAAGCTTAACTTCGTATATGACAAAGTTCCACTTTGTCATATCTGAAGTCTAACTTCGTATATGATGAAGTTTCACTTCGACTGACAAAGAACAAAATTGTATATCTGATTATCTGTGCTTCAGCTGACTATGACCAAAATGTAATCAGTCAAAGTCCCAGTCGAAATGTAACGACCCCCTTTATACCGGTATGATTATACCAATCCCCATCGGTACAAAGAGCATCGTCACAGTGGGATAGTAACCCAACACTAAACGATAAGGTTGATATGTCCATGAATAATAAAAGAGTATAGCGGAATTAAAAGAAATATTATACTTCATTCCATCATCACCACATGTTCCACAGTCTATATAGTAAAAGAAAATACTAGAGTCCACATTATTACAACTTGAAAAGAACTACATTGTCCATACATTGTCCATATGAATAACATTATTCAAACTATAAATTAAATCAACTACCAAAAATAAAATCTCCTCAAGTGATATTCCTTGTATGCGGTATCAATCTTCACTATTCTCTCCTCAACTACTGGATAACCTGTCACACCTGTACGCCGAAGCAAGTATGAGTCTTACAAGACTCAGCAAGTAATCTAAAATATCAAACTTACACATATCACATACATAATAAGCCACTAATAATAAGGAAAACCACATGCTATCATTCTGATCACAACATTACACATGATACATGTTTCTTATGGTCAATTGTACATAAGTCATCCAAATACCTTCCTATCTAGCACATGCTCATGTTAAATCATGAAAGATAACATACACCTTCACATGTTTTCTACACATGATATATCCTATGATGCATGATTCAAATCTTCATCATATCATTACACAATTCTACCATTTTAAAACATAAGGCTATGTATAAGATAATAAACATTCCTAGCATGGTATCTAGTCAATTTCTCATGCATTTATATCTTTTTATCACACATTTAACTTGTTGTTTTAGTGTATAATTTATCATACTCTCTTAACACTTGCACATGCTTTCTAGTAATCTACGTAACACGATACTAAACATTCTAACATAATTTAGCATAATCATGTTGATACATACATGGTATGAACATATGCACCCTTAAACACCTAACATATACATGATTTATTAATCTAAACATTTTCCTTATTGAGGAATAACTCTACCAATTAGAATATGCAATTATACATAAAGTAGATAGCAATCTAACATGATCTCTATTTATATTTCACATGCACTTTTCCTTATTTATTTACACATTTCATTTGCTGTTTTAATATGAATAATTCACCATGATATCACCTTTATTAAACATGAATTGAAGATTTAAAATACATTCAAATTGGATGGCAATCATCTACACATTAAACATGGAACTACATACTAAATGAATAGCAATTCTATCATGGACTTAGGCATTATTTTATGTGTTTATCAACATCATAATCTCATTTAGTTTGCTGTTTTGACATGAATCAAACTTGATTACATGAATTTACACTTATTCTCATGCTATCTTATTCATTTGTCAATTCTACATACTCGATTTTCTACATTACGTTTCTTTACATATTTACATACACATATTCATACACACTACCATATGGATATTATTAAACTATATCACATGATATTAATATAATTCTACAATTATGATGTTAATGCACGAACAACAAAATAAATATGCATGTATTAATACATTGGTTTTCACATGTGATTACACTCTCATTATCTTTTACTCTTCCTTACCGATAATTTACACTTCTTTCATTTCATTTACTCATGCATTCATGTTTATCACTTATCACAACAATTGCACTTATCACGTGCCACATTCACTTATCACTTTGCACTTCTAATCACATTTGATCTCTTAAATTGTCGTGACACATAGTCCCTAACTACCAAGTAGAGGAAAACACTCACTTTAGCACTTAATGCTAATCACTTAGCACTTAGCACTCACTTTCACATATTTGTCACCTAGGCAATGCGATGGCAAATCTAGGTAACTGCGCAGAACTGGGAGAAGCCCTCTCCACCCTAACTAGCGGTACTTGTCCACCTCCAGGATTTTATCCTAATGTCCTTAGGATTTATCTCATAACGTTGAGCCTTCCATATGGACTTTTCTATGGTACAGCTCTCAGACCCCTATGGTAGCAGTGTCACACATGGCTAAATATTACATTAATCACGTTATCATTCTCATCACATTTTACTCATGCTAATACACATATTTTCATCCCATTTCACACACATTGTATATAATATTCACATTTCCATTTATAGAAATTCACCTTACTGTTAAACAATGATAAATAACTTAAAATAAGATTTTAACATGCTGATAACTCTTGATTTACATATAATTAACTTATCATGCTTAACATGGCCATTTTTCTCATTTCAAAACATAACAGTACTTACTATCATCAGATCTTCATGAAATTTTTATCACAAGTTAAATACTGTAAACATAACACATTCTAAATTTTCTAGATTTTTCTGAATAGGAAATGTATTTATAATAATTAAATCAATTTACAGGTGCATGTCTCACTAATTTCTCTAAAGTAGAAATTCTAGTAAAATTGTCTAATATAATAGTGTCAATGCGTATATAAAATCAAGACATCATCACAGAAAATTTACCAAACCCTAATTCACATCTGACCTATTTACACAAATTAAACATGGTTATTCTATGCTCATAATTCAATTTTCAGAATTTAAATAATTAACACAAATCATGAAAATTCATGAAAACCTCATGACATGACCTACTGATCACCCTTGACCCCACATAAAAGTTACATCATGAACACATACCCAGAAATCATTTAAATATATTAAAGAATATCAAATAGCATTTTTCAGAACACTGAAGAACTTAACTGCACAGTCCTGGCCGCCAACTGAGTTAACTGCGGCATCCCTTGCCGTCAACTCAAGAACTTGACGGCAGGGGATGTTGCCGTCAACTTCCAAACAACAATCGGCACAGACAACACTCACATGCACGGGGAAAATGGAGGGTCCAGGACGCGAGGAAAAATCCAGAAAAATTCTAAGACTTAGGGGACATGTCTAAGATTGATATAAATAGGTTACCTGCCTCTAATAAAATCCTAGAAGATCAAATCTTGCCGTTGAAGCCCTCCTCGACCAAAGCAAGAGGGTGCTTAGAAACTCATTTGATCTGGTTCTTCAGTCGTTGTAGGTCATTTCTCGGGGTTGGGGATGCCTCCTTGATGGTTGGACTACGCTCCAGTCGTTGTAGATCTCCCAGAAAATCCTCCCGTCGCCGGAGCAGAGCTTTGGAACTTCAGCTTTTCTCACAAAAAGTGCTAGGGTTTCACAATGACCAAAAAGGCTTGGTGCGGCCAGAAGATGGGTCTTTATAAGGTTGGATGGGTTGGGTACACTTCTGGGTAGGTTTCCTATGGTTTAGGATGGGTTTCCTAAACTGGAACCGGCCATAATGCGAACATTAACAAATCTAGAACCGTTACGCAGGAGGATATAGACGTCAACATCGGTTGTAGTCAACTGCACAGTTGACGTCAAGGGGCTGGCCGCCAACAGGGGGTTGGCATCCAGAGGGTGGCCGCCCACTGTCTCTTGGTGTCCAGGGATGTCGACGCCAAGAAGGCCTGCAAGTTGGCGGCACAGTGTTGGCCGCCAACTGTGCCAGACAGCCCAAACACCTAATTTCATCAAATTTAAACATACATTTAGGCTCCAACAATATAGTATGAGCATAATTAAATATTTTTACACTTATTACATAAATTATATACATTACACATTATTTATAAGTATAATTTGCAATAATCTCAATGAAAGATAATATGCACGAGGTGACATACATATGTATACATATGCACCATAGTTGCATGTATTATGCACGAATATATATATAAATGTAATACACACTCTATTATTTAGATATCATACATGTCATAATCAAGTTAATGATTATTGCAATAAGTAAATATCATAGGTACAACATTAGATTTATACATCTATGCGCGTACAAAGTATAATTTAGTACAACATGCATGAATTTACATAAATATAACTTGCTTATAATATTTTGATATATTTTTATATGCACCGTATTATTTAAGTACCATATACACTATAAACAATTTAGCATACTAATAATAAACAAATATCATTTGCACAGGATGGACGTATAGATATACGTATACATGCGTATACTCATGAGTAATTATACTTATAACATACATAAGGATAAACATATATACATATACATACCTACATCATTTAGATACATCCACGATTCACAATATTGTTCACACATCATAACAATTTATCATGCTTCGAAATAGATATATAATTCGAACAAGATTAATATGTACGTGCACATATATACACATCATAGCTACATATAATATGCATGGAACACAGTATGCATCTCAACCATTAGATAATATATACATTTAATTATAATACATGTACAAAGTAAAATCATATATGCTTACAAGATGCCTGATAGTACTTCATATTATATGTGTAACATTACTTTAATATATCATGCATAATATTTAAATAAATACCTTATATACAAAATTGGCTAATTACTTATATTCACGAAAATAATATACATACACACATATGCACATGAACAATTTGTAGTTATAGTATGTGAAAATTTTAATACGTACACTATATTTATGACATGTAAATATCGCATGCTCAATATAAAATGACGGGAAAATTCGGGGTCTCACACGAAACCTGGCTTCGACTGACTACGACCCAAATGTGATCAGTCGAATCTTGGCTTCGGTTGATTGCGACCAAATTGGAATATCTGAAATACATTTAAGCAAGTTTTCAAGGTGGCCAGTCAATCTATGGTTTGCAATCATTAATCAAAGGGTATGCAACATGAAAGCACTTAAGTTCATCATCAAAAACATTATGGTGTCACATCAAGACATAGTTATTAAGACACCATCTATTAATAATTATCATGAACGTTGCGCAATAGACTATAAATTGTTTAGTCATCATCAAATGGTTTAGTTATCATCAAAAGATATGTTAAATCATATTTAAAATATGAAACATGTAGCACACTCAACACAACATAATCCAACAATCTCCCCTTTTTTGATGATGACAAAACACAATAGACACATGAAACATTCATATTTCTGTCTCGCCCTTTTTGACAACATCAAAAAGATTGAGTTGAAATAGAAATGGCAACAAAGCATGTCTGAAAAATGGATTCTCCCCCTGTTGGAAGAAAAGATGTTTTTCAAGACAGTCCCTTTTATATTTATTGAATGGAATACTTTTTCTCCCCCTGAATTGATGAAGCACTTCTCCTTTTAAAATGGAAATGATGAGGTGGAGAAAAGGAGTTTGAGTAATGATCAGAATCAATGAGACAATTAGATATTGAAATATGAGAGAGAAATTATTGTTGCCCAACTAGCAAGCCCAGAGGGGGGGGTGAATGGGATTCTTAAAAATATTGAGTACCTTAAACCTGTTCATAAAATAGTCACACAAAAGCACACTTTGATGGGTGTTAGAGTTAGTAAAGAAAGATAGTAAACACAAAGCAAGCACACAGACAACACAGGGAATTATCCTGGTTCGGACCTCCTCTTCATAGGAGTCCTACGTCCAGTCCCTGAGCAACAACTCAGGCTTTCACTACCTAAGGGTATAGTCCCCCTTATGGACCTTTTTTCTGGTTCTTCACACCCGAAGAGGAAATACACCCCTTGGATAACACCAGGTCTTCCTTCTACTCGAAGGGAACACACGCCCTGGAACCCCCAGGTCTTCCTTCAACACGAAGGGAACACAAGAATGTGAAATGAGATCAAGCCCCTAGATCAAGCTTATACAATGATAGATCTGAAGCTAAAACTGAGAGGAAGATCTACAGTGAGGGACACTCTCAGTTTACAGAAGCTCTCAAGATTAACACAATGAATTTAGAGAGCTAAAAGCTAAACAATCAAAGGAGTGAGGCTTGGCTCTTCGAGATGCTCACAGAAAAACTTGTGTAAGATTGTCGTTCGTATTCTTAAACTCAAAAGTCATGTTCTTCTGGAGCTTCAGTCTTCTTTATATATCTTCTATTTGAAATTTGAACGTTGAAGTGCCCGTTGTCTCTAAGCTTTTGTTTACGTTAGACAACATGGTCCTGTAGAGCTTCCCGTTCAACGGTCTTCATGCACGCACAAATAGAAGATCTTCTGTAGTATCCTTTGGCTTCTATTTTGTCCAACGCTGTTATGACGAATGTTGTCAGAGACCTGCCCGCATTAAATGCTAAACAATAGACAGCTAGACTGTCTCTTGTTGTTAGTCAACGTTAGATTGATTTTATACAGAAGTAGAAGTTCCATTCTGTTCTTCTAAAAAGATGTTTACAGAATAAGCAGGAGAATAGAAGATATCGTCTGCATGCATGCAGTGATACGTTCAGTCTCCATAAATGTACAACTGACAGAAAGATATGCGTGACGACTTTGACTTTTCAACATTATTTAAAAATTAGCTCGAAAATCAAATCGTTATAATCCATGAAATCGTTATATGCATGACTTATGAAATCGTTGTGCATATGAGTGAATCATTGTGTATTCTTAAGTAAACAGATGCATACACAAATCGTTATGCAATAACTAAATCATTATGTAGTCAAATCGTTGTGATTCCACAAGCAAATCGTTATGCACAAGTCGTTATAATCAAATCGCTAAAGACATTGTAAGTGAATTGTTGTTTGCTATATCGAATCATTACGGCGACCGAGTCGTTTTGTAACTTAATGAATCGTTACAGTGACAGAGTCGATATGTAACTTATCAAATCATTACAGGGATCAAATCATTATGATGGTATAGGCAAATCATTATGAACCAAGTCGTTACGAGCAAATCGTTGTTCCTCACTTAAGAAATCGATGTGAGACCAAATCATTGTTCTCACCTAAGAAATCGATGTGAGACCAAATCGTTGTTCTCACTTAAGAAATCGATGTGAGACCAAATCGTTGTTCTCACATAAGAAATCGATGTGAGACCAAATCGTTATAAGAAATCGATGTGAGACCAAATCGCAAGTCGTTATGATTGCTTAAGAAATCGTTATGAAAATAAATCGTTGTGATCACTTAAGAAAACGATGCGAAGGTAAATCGATGCGATCACTTAACAAATCATTGTGAGAAGCAAATCGTTACAATCACTTAACGAATCGTTGTGAGAGAAAATCGTTGCAATCACTTAACGAATCGTTGTGAGAGCAAATCGTTGCAATCACTTACCAAATCGTTGTGAGGGCAAATCGTTGCAGTCACTTGACAAATCATTGTGAGGAAATCCTTATGATTCTAAGGAAATCGTTATAAACAAGAAGGGAGTCGATCTGTACTTAGAGAAATTTCATGCTTGAATTTTGAAATAGCTACAGTGTGATGAATACTTACTTTTTTTTTTTAAATATGGCCGTACTAAAAGGAGAAGGTAGGGGTATCCTCACAAAAGTGAGAGGGCCACTACCAACACCGAGCGGCTGAAATTTCTATTATAGATTGCAAGAAAGGAAATAGAGAGGGGGGAGGGGGGATTACATGTGAGAAGATCTTACTTGAATGACTTGTTTTTCCTTGGTTTATTTCCTGTGCTCAAAACTTGTAGAAAATATGTTAGATTAAACTTTATATAGTTTTGTTAATCACCAAAATAGATATGTAATTTATTTAAATTACATGGGGATAAACTGATCATCAATCTCCCCCTTTTTGGTGATGACAAAACTTAACAATAAGCAAAGATGATCTGAAATAAGTCTAAGCATAATTGCGAAAATAATATAAGGGATGTATTTCAGAAATGCTATATTTCTCCCCCTTTTTGTCATTAAGCAAAAAGATACAAGAGTGAGACAAAGAAGAGAGAAAAGAGCACAAAGAGAGAAACAAAGATATTTATTGAGCATTGGAGGGTTCAGAGAGATAGAAGGTAGGAGACAAGAGAGATGCGAAGTGCCTAATGACAAGTAGCACTTGGCGTTCCTGCTCTTCAAAATAGGCTTAAAATGCGCCAAGCTCAATGCAATAGGAGGGTCCCATGGTGGGAGCCATCCTCTTGATGTGAAGCTGCCTCTGATCCGATATGAAATCCCAATATTTGTCGTTGCCAAGAGCTGCTTTGTAGTGGGTGAAGGAACCAAAACTGGCAAACTGAAGAAACTGAGTAATTTTAAAGGGGTAGAAGATCTGATGCTACCGAAGTTCCTTCTTTAATTCTAGAAATACCCTGTACCGTTATTCCCATTTCATGAAGGAGTCCTGGACAAGGTAAAGAGAATTGGCATCCAAAAATTCACCGGGAGTCAGAAGAGGTTGATTGGAATGAGCCTGAGAAGCATTCAGCTCTTTACGCTGTTGAGCTGATAAAGTGTAGAGCTTTTCCTAATCAGCAGGCGACAGCCTCTCACACTCAGATAGAATAGGGGCAAGGATATCTACCTTGAGGTACCCCTGAAGATACTGCTTGAAGACAAATCTATGAAAAGAAAGGTTACGACCTTCTTGCACAGAGAGTCTAGCCATAACCTGAGCAGCTCGCTCAAACATGAGTGTGCCCACAGAGGAATCCATGATCAGGGAGTGAAGGGGAGGAAGGAACACCACATCAGGAATTACCAAGGTGGAAAAATCAACTCGGAGAGATTCAGTGTGAGCAACCCTGGAACTGAGTGCACGGATAGCTTGCCTGAACTGGCCCAGCTGCACTTCTGGAATGCTATTAAGATAGCAGTAATCGCAGTACATTTTGTAGTGACAGATGAACTTCATTTGCTTCTGAATGAAAGGTCCAAAAATATTTTTATAGTGAATCTGAAACCATTCGAAGAGAGGGAGAGGAGCTTCTCTGGGTGGATATCTGGAGGCTTGAATACAACGAAATTGATTGTACAGATCTCTGTTGCTCCAAGCCCACTGCTCTTCAGTTTTGACTTCAGTCATGGAGAAAATTTTTGACTGTTGAGCCTTGGAAAGAAACGCATAAGGAAAAATGGTATTAAGTGGGCCGAAAGATTTTGGAAGGGAAGGCCAAAGAGGTGAGAAAACACTACCTTTTGAAGATATTCCTCATAGATAGATTATTGCTTATTGGTGATAGAAAGAGAAAACCAAAGTGGAGGATAACAGGGTTCAGAAGAGACAGGATGGGTGGAAGTGAGTCTCCTCTTCTTAGGAATAGGGCTGGAAGAGCCTGTTCTGTGAGAATGGGTCCCAACAACCAGGACTGAATGAAGTATTGCTACTTTAAATTCATCCTTGATGTCCTAGATTTCTGTGTGAGCTAATTGGGCACCCTCAGGAATAATAGTAATAAAGAAGGAGGTGTACGAGGATGAAAGAGGGATGCAGGGGTGATGGAAGGGAGATCAGATGGTCCTAAAGAAGAAGAAGGACCACTAGAAGAGGCTCCAGCTGAAGAAGATGTGGGAGGAACCTCAACAGAAGATAAGAGTGGAGGAATGATGGTGGAGGAAGTAGGAGATGAAGGAGTTTGGGAAGAGAAAGGTGCAGGTGAGGAAATGGTTCTAGAGCGGGGTCATTTGAAGGTGGTAGGAGCTGGAGGAGCAGTGGATGAGGTGGGTGGAGAAGGAGGGGCTGGAGTTGGAAGGGTAGGAAGGACAAAGGGCTCTGGAGCTACAGCCTGATCTTCTTCTCTTACAGACATAGATTCCACTGGAGGTGAAGCATCCTCTGCCGGCCCTGCTGGCCCAGATTCCTCAGCAACAACCACTTCTTCAATGTGCTCATTCTCAACATGAATTGGCCCTGGTGGCCCTGCTGGGTTTTTAGACAAAGGCCCTGATGGCCGCTCTTCCTCTTGCGGCTGCTCTGCAATGACAGGCCCTGATGGCCTATTACTCTCTTCACTTGGCTCTGATGGCCCTGCACTACAAGGAGGGGCATGAGATGGTAAGTGCTCCCTCACAAAAGCTGACAAATCCACAAGCACCTTCCTCATACTGTCATAATCTTTTCTTAGGCTTTCAAGTTCAGATGACAGTGCCCCTAATTCACGGGCAAATGAGCTTTGACTGATAAAAATGGAGTCCATATCCGACCTCACGGAACACAAAATTTTGCCTTGCTCATCCAGGTTCTCAACAATAGGTTTCAAATTTATTTTCAACTTCTTTTTCCCAGACCTCCTGTGTGTCTTACTGGTGAGGAGAGGGACTTCTTTAGCCACACCTTTTCCTTTGTCTTCTCTTGCCCTAACCACGGGCTCTACAACATCATCAGTGTCTTCTGAAGCACTCTCCACAAGTCCTTCTCTGAGATGATCATCAATGGGGGCACTAGCATTGTGCTCCCCCTGAGCTGCTGCCTGCCCAACAAAAGATTGCTCCCCCTCAATAGGAGCATCTTCCACAATTATGTTGTCATGAGCAATTTCTTGCTCCCACTGACTGGGAGCTTCCTCTGTGATGATATTCTCAGTGTGGCCTGGAGCCACATCCTCTGCCACTAGACCACCACCAATTACTGGCTCCTCCTGATTGTCTTGGATGGAGTCCAGCATATTTCTAAGTACAGATGCTACTCGGGAAGAAGGAGGAATATCCTCTGAATTATGCCCAACGGGCTCAATATCCTCTGGAGGGATATCCTCAATCCTGCTGCTAGATTCTGCTGTTGTTGTTGCTGCTGCTTCTGCTTCCACAGATGGTGCTGCTGCTCTTTCTGCTGGAGCTGTTGCTACTTCTTCTATAGTTGGTGCTTCTACTGCTGCTGCTCCTAGTTCTGCTACTGCCGGAACGGCTTGTTCCTCTTGAATCACAGGAATTTCTCCTACTACTTCCTGGTCTTCTTGGGCTTTGCCAATGATGGCTTCACCCTCAGCCATATAAGTTTTTGACCACACACCATTAACAACAGAAAATCCACTTTTCCTTAAATTCATGCTGCGGATTGCCTGCCCCATCTTTTCTGAAACATCTCCCACCACACTTATCGTATAATGCTGAAAAAGTTTGGTCAGGAGATGGGCATAGGGTAGAGATACATTCAGCTTACTTTTTGTATCCCATACTTGAGCACTTGCAAATTTCATCCTTTCCAATATTACTTCTGCCGTGTTGATACTTTGATTCTGGACAGCCCAGAACATCAGGTCGGAGTCCGCCTTGGTGCAAGTGGAGAAGGTGGCACTCCTTGGGACTACTATTTGACACACAATGAAATGAAATAAGCGATTAAAAGCATTCAACTGGTTGATATCTAGTTTTCCATACTTCAATCTGTATTCGGGACCAACAATCCCTAAACCTTTTGCCTGGATATCCACAATGTGAACTCCACTGTGTTCGGAGGTAGTCACACCGAATAGAGATGCCAATAGATCTCGTGTGACCCTAATCTGAGTTCCCTTGACCATGGAAGTCAAGGTCCCATCTTCCTCTGTCTTCAGACATACATAGAAAGCTTTTACCAGGTCCAGATAACTTACTTCTGATAGGGAGGCAATCTTTGTCCACTCCAATCTGTCCATAGCTGCGACGATATTGCATATTTCGTTCTTCTGCAAGTCAGCCACATCCACTGCTTTGTGTCCGCAAAGCTTGGTCTTTACTGAAGCATATCTTTCCTGCTGCTTGGCAGTAAGAAATGCAGCTCCGTAGCCCCCGACGCTGCCGGAAACACCAAAAGAGGCCATGGTTTTGGATGGGAAGAGTTTCTGGATGATTGAAATGGAGAAAGGAGTAGAACCCCTCAAGAAATTTCTCGCAGGAAAGAGGTGGAAGCTTGAAATCTCAGAGAGTCGATGCCGGAGTCGATAGGGTATCGCCTCAGGTAGAAGGAAGAAGATGATGAAGGGATGCGAATCGTTGCCGCACAGATTTTGGGATATAAAGAAAAAAAATTAAAAAGAATGACCTTTGGAATTTGGAGGTGCCATGATGGCAGAAAACGACAAACGGACTAGTTCGATAGGAATAAACTCTTATAAAATAACGAACCGTCATGACAAACTTAAAAGGATATGCAATAATTAGAATTTTGCTCAAATTTTTAGGAGGAAAAATAATTTAAATACTGAAAATTAATATTTCAGTTTTAAACAGATAATTCTTTCACAATTTACACATGCCTAATTCCCTTCTAAGAGAAGTAAATCTCTCTTCGGGTAAGGCCTTTGTGAAGATATCTGCTAACTGATTGTTTGTATCAATAAATGAAATATCAATGTTGCCATTTGCTACGTGATCACGAATGAAATGATATATAACCTCAATGTGTTTAGTCCTTGAGTGCTATACTGGTTCTTGGTTAGATTTATAACACTGGTGTTGTCGCATAACAATGGAATTGTCTTGATATGTAACCCATAATCCTCAAGTTGTTGCTTGATCCATAGGAGTTATGTGCAGCAACTTTCAGCAGCTACATACTCAACTTCAGCTATTGACAGAGCTACTGAATTTTGTTTCTTTGAGGACCATGATATCAAACAACCTGCAAGGAATTGACAACAGCCACTGGTGCTTTTTTTGTCTATTTTGCATCCAGCGTAGTCAGCATCAGAGTATCCTACCAAATTAATTTGACATGATTTTGGATACCATATACCTAAGTCATAGGTTCTAACTAAGTATCTAAATATTCTTTTGACATTAATTAAATAGGACTCTTTAGGATCTGCCTGATACCTAGCACACATACATACACTAAACAATATATCAGGTATACTAGCAGTTAAGTACAGTAAAGATCCTATCAT
The DNA here is from genome assembly GCA_014218235.1 of Colocasia esculenta. NCBI lineage: Eukaryota > Viridiplantae > Streptophyta > Magnoliopsida > Alismatales > Araceae > Colocasia > Colocasia esculenta. The sequence goes on along the minus strand of CM024755.1, from coordinate 98,607,336 downwards.
ACCTCTGTAGATTTTTTGATCTACATTCTTACCATCTTTGTCACTGTCCATTCTTGTTGATGTGCTCATGGGTGCTGATAATGGCTTGGCATTTTCGAATCCAAACTTCTTTAAGAGTTCCTTGGTATATTTGGCTTGACATATGTGGGTGCCTTCTTTTCCTTGCTTAATTTGCAATCCAAGGAAGTAGTTAAGCTCCCCCATCATGCTCATCTCGAATTCTCCCTGCATAATCTTCTCAAAATACTTGCAAAGAGATTCATCAGTAGAACCAAATATTATATCATCAACATATATTTGAACAATCAAAATATGTTTGACCTTAGATTTGACAAATAATGTACTGTCTACTTGACCTCTAGTGAAACCATGATCTAATAGAAATGCACTTAGCCGTTCATACCATGCTCTTGGTGCTTGTTTTAATCCATATAGTGCTTTGTGCAATTTAAATACATGATTTGGAAAATCAATGTCATCAAAACCTGGAGGTTGTTCCACATAAACGTCCTCTTTTATGAAACCGTTTAGAAATGCAGACTTTACATCCATTTGAAATAATTTTATATCTAATGCAGATGCATATGCAAGTAATATTCTAATAGCCTCAAGTCTGGCTACTGGTGCATAGGTTTCATCGAAATCTATGCCTTCCTCTTGGGAATAGCCTTGAGCTACCAATCTGGCCTTGTTTCTTATGATCACACCAACTTCATCTAATTTATTTCCGAACACCCATTTGGTGCCAATCACTGGATGATCTGATGGTCTAGGAACAAGTGACCAAACCTGGTTTCTCTTGAACTGATTCAGTTCATCTTGCATGGCTAAAATCCAAGATTCATCAGTGATAGCTTCATTTACCGTCCTAGGCTCTATTTGAGAAACAAAAGCTAAATAATCACATGGAATTATGTTACCTCTTGTTCTTACCCCTACAGATGGATCACCAATAATATTTTCAGGAGGGTGATCTCTCTTGTATCTCCATTCCTTTGGAAGATTCTCATGGACTATATCCTTTTGTTGCAGGTCTTCCAGAGGTGGATCTTCCTTATCCTCAATTGATGAGTTCTTTAGCTTCTTGGACAATTCATCTGCATCATCATTATCACTATCTTCTTCCTTTCTCAAGGAAGGGTTAGTTTCATCAAAGATAATGTGTACTGATTGCTCAATTAATAAAGTACGCTTATTAAATACCCTAAAGCCTTTAGGTTTAGATGCATACCCCATGAAGATGCCTTCATCTGATTTTGCATCTAACTTACCAATGTCTCTTTTGCCATTGTTGTGGATGAAACATGGACATCCAAATGTCCTGAAGTGATTGATCTTCGACTTCTTTCCATTGAACAATTCATATGTTGTCTTCTTTAGGATAGGCATGATCATTACTGTATTAATAATGTAACTTGCTGTGTTGACTGTTTCAGCCCAAAAATATCTTGGCAGATCATATTCTGATAGCATCGTTCTTGCCATATCCAGAAGGGTTCTGTTCTTTCTCTTAGCAACTCCATTTTGTTGTGGTGTCCTTGGTGCTGAGAAATTGTGCTTTATCCCTTTGGCATCACAGAATTTGGCAAATTTCTCATTCTGGAACTCTCCTCCATGATATGACCGGATTTCAAGAATGCAGTACTTATTATTTTTTGAACCTTTTTACTGAAACTCACAAAGCTTTCAAATGTATCATCTTTGTGTTCCAGAAAGGATACCCATGTGAATCTTGAATAGTCATCTACTATAACGAATCCAAAATTCTTTCCTCTAAGACTTGTGGTCCTTATTGGCCCAAATAAATCCATATGAAGGAGTTCTAAGGGTTTGGAGGTTGTTACCACAGTCTTTGACTTGAAGGATGACTTAGTGTGCTTTCCTTTTGCACATGGTCCACAGACACCGTCCATTCTTGTGCTGACCTTTGGCAGACATTCCACCAGGTTTCTCTTGATCAGCTTTCTCATGTCATCCAAACTACAGTGACCCAATCTTCTGTGCCACAGCTCAGTTGACTGCTCCTTACTAGCTGCTAAACAGATATCTTGATCTTTCAGATCTTCAAGGTAAAGTACGTACAGATTCTTTTCTCTGTTAGCTTCAAAAATTACTGCTCCATCCTTCATGATGCTGCATCAAGATTCTTGGAACTTGATTTAATGTCCTCTGTCACATAGCTGGCTTATGCTGATGAGATTATGCTTCAAACCTTTTACGCATAGTACATCTTCAATAAATATTTTCTCTTTATTGCCAACATATCTGCATCCTATCACTGTTCCTTTTCCATTATCTCCATATGTCACTGTGCCTTCTTCAGCTTCGAAGTGAGAGAATAGCTTTCTATTACCTGACATATGCCTTGAGCATCCACTATCCAAATACCATTTGGATGCTCGAAGGTTTCCCTGAAATGAAAACATCAAGCTTTAGGTACCCAAGTTCTTTTGGGTCATAGTTGGTCAGTGTCATCAATTTTTCTTTTAATTATCCATTTTTTGTGTTTGGCTGGACAAGTTATTTTACTGTGACCTAGTCTGTTGCAATGGCTATAGCATGTTGTTTTAGTTACCCTTTCATACAGAACATACTTAAAGTTTGATTTATATGAAGTATCTTGTTCAGCTACAAATTTAGGAGTAGGATACGTTTTAGGGTATACTATTGTGTCTTCATTATCTGGGGGTGTATAGCCTAATCCTTGTTTTCTTTTTCCTGACCGTCTAACACCTTTTAGTATTAAGGAATTTTTCCCATTGGTGAATTTTTCTAATGTACTAGATAGTTTTTCATTTTCTTCTGTTAGAGTTTTAATTTCCCTTTTTAATTCGTCTAAGGTTTCTTATTTTTCTAATTTTATTATTTGTTTATTTTTATCTTTCAGATCTTCGCATAACAAATCGTTTCTTCTTTTAAGTTCATTGACTTGCTTCTCTAGTTGTTCATTTTCAGATTTTAAGTCTGAATTTGTGTTTTCTAGGCAAGCATGATTTTTCTTTGTCATTTTTAGTGATTTACACACATCCTTATATTTTTCATAAAGTTCGTTAAACGCTTCTTCCAAATTGTCAGAATCAGATTCAGTACAAGAAGTGAAGGAATCAGATGTTACCTTTTCGTCGATGTTTGCCATGAAGGCCAGGTTGGCCTTTTCTTCCTCCTCTTCACTTGAGATAGACTCGCTGTCAGAGTCGCTGCTATTGCTCCAAGCTGCCACCATTGCTTTCTTTTTATATCTTCTAAATTTCCTAGAACTGTCTTTCCTTTAGAATTCTGATTTCTTGAGCTTCGGACATTCTGCTTTGATATGTCTGGGCGTCTTACATTCGTAGCATATGGGCTCAGCTTTCTTTGGATCCTTTACTTCTGGCTTCTTAAAGTCCTTATTTTTCTTGAAATATCTCCTACCAGACTAAAACTTCTTCTTTTTGGCTAAGATTCATTGTAGCCTCCTAGACAGCATTGCTTCTTCATCTTCGCTGTCTTCATTGCTTTCATTGTTATCTGAAAATTCTTCTGATGAGTTTTCTTCAGCTTTGAGAGCATTTGAGTGTTTTTTCCTACTCGAAGACTCTCCTAGTCTCTCCATGTTGATTTCATGGGCCATAAGGGACCCAATGAGTTTCTCTAATGACATTCTCTTCAAGTCATTAGCTTCTTCTATCGCTGTTACTTTGGGAGTCCAAGATGATGGTAGAGATCTTAGAATTTTTCTTACCATATCTCCCATTTCATAGTTTTTGCCAAGACCTGCCAGACCATTTGTAATGTCGATGAATCTACTGAACATTTGTGTAATCGTTTCCCCTGACTGCATCTTAAACCTCTCGTACTGAGTCACCAAGATATCTATTCTGGTTTCTTTTACTTTGTCTGTGCCTTCATATGTGATCCTTAACTTCTCCCACATTTCCATCGCAAATTTGCATGTTGAAACTCTGTTGAACTCCTTCTTACTGAGAGCACAACATAGTATGCTTTTGGCTTTGTAGTTTAGGGAGATCTTTTTCTTGTCGTCTTCAGTCCACTTATCTCTTTCATTTGTAACCAACAAGTCTCCTTCTTCAACTATTGACCAGATTTGATAGTCGATACCTTGTAGGAAATACTCCAATCTTGTTTTCCAATAGGTGTAATCTTCTTCATCGAATAGAGGTGGCCTGTTGACTGACTGGCCTTCGGAGTGACCTTGAGCTGCCATTTGACCTTTTCTCTTCAGATCGTTGGATCTTCTTCTTTGTCAAAGAGACTAGCTCTGATACCACTTGTTGTCCAGCTAGCAAGCCCAGAGGGGGGGTGAATGGGATTCTTAAAAATATTGAGTACCTTAAACCTGTTCACAAAACAGTCACACAAAAACACACTTCGATGGGTGTTAGAGTTAGTAAAGAAAGATGGTAAACGCAAAGCAACCACACAGACAACATAGGGAATTATCCTGGTTCGGACCTCCTCTTCAAAGGAGTACTACGTCCAGTCCCTGAGCAACAACTCAGGATTTCACTACCTAAGGGTACAGTCCCCCTTATGACCTTTACACACCCAGTCACAGCTGGTCTTCTCTTCACAACCTGAAGGGGAAATACACCACCCTGGATAACACCAGGTCTTCCTTCTACTCGAAGGGAACACACACCCAGGAACCCCCAAGTCTTCCTTCAACACGAAGGGAACACAAGAATGTGAAATGAGATCAAGCCTCTAGATCAAGCTTATACAATGCCAGATCTGAAGCTAAAACTGAGAGGAAGATCTATAGTGAGGGACACTCTCAGTTTATAGAAGCTCTCAAGATTAACACAATGAATGCAGAGAACTAAGAGCTAAACAATCAAAGGAGTGAGGCTTGGCTCTTCGAGATGCTCGCAGAAAAATTTGTGTAAGATTGTCGTTCATATTCTCAAACTCAAAAGTCATGTTCTTCTGGAGCTTCAATATGACGGTCCTCACCATTCAGACCCGTTAACCTAATAACAAGCCTAACTTGAGTCCGTCTCCCGTGAACGGGCCGAAGCCTTGCAAGGGATATCATACCACAAGTCCGTAGAAACATAAAGGAACTAGCTCAAATATTCATAAGATCTGCCAATCTCACAAATATTTACATGAAATATACATAACTGCATTACAACTGTAACCAAACTACAACAGAACCAGGGGCATACCCCGAGGTGAACAACAGAAAAGTAAAATTACACTGCTGGTGGTGCTGACCCTCCACTAGACGACGGGAATGAAATCTCCTAATCTCCCTCACCTGGTAGGAGGTAGGAGTGGGCCTCTCGAGTCACTGGCTCAGTAGGGAAACTCCCTAGAAACCGAGCAAAATAATACAAATAGCAAAGTAGGAAACGCTACATTAGCAATTTATGTTATTATCTAGCAGGATATAAAACTATAAGTACCACTTACCATTCGCTGCTTAACAGGAATCGACGTAAATAAATAAACAACAAAACCAAACAAGTGCACGAGCTACTGTAGAGAAACGCCACACTCGGGCCACGTCAACTGGTTCACGACACCAGTTACTGACCCGGACAAACAACACAAGACTACCTCTCAGTCTCGCAGCCACGGACGAAAGGTCCAGCTGTCGCTCTACTAAACAAGTACAAAGAACTGTGGAGTCCAACTAAACCACCACAACCTGCAAGTCACACACCTCGCAGGCCCATGCCTGGCACCTTTAGGGACTCTGGCCCAGCTCCCTAAAGTGAGGCACTGGAAAACAGGACTAGCTGGGTCCAGTACGTCTACTGGTGTCCGTCTCCCCCAACTACGAGCGCGCTACAAGTGACAACACAACAAACTCTCTCTCTAGTCGCTGTCCCACTGCCGTCTTTCCCTCATCCGGACGTACTACTCAACACAAGAGTGAGGGTGTCCAGGAAGACGACAAGACCTCATCGGTACCCAATACCGGGACAAGCCCCGAGCACTCACGTGCCTGGCTCACACAAAACCTGGGGCTCCTAACTGAAGAGGAATCCACGGTAGGTGTCTACTACTCGCCACGTACACGGAAACCACGTGCACACTGCACAAGTCACGTGAAACCACCACGTGAACCACATGAACACCACGTAAACCACACACACACGTCATCGGCCACACACTGGCCTCCATAACCACACAATGACGATCCGAACGGTCGAAACGTTACATTACTATCACCTAAAAAGAAATTTCATCCTCAAAATTTAAAACAAAAGCCAATTATCAAAATTTCAATTCAAACCATATGGCACTATCACCTAAAAAGAAATAAAGACTTACTCAAACAAGTATGGATACGCTTTTCTCATTTCTTCCACTAATTCCTAAGTATCTTCACCACCTTGCCTGTTCTCCCATCTAATCTTTACCAACTCAATTTCTTTGTTTCTGAGCTTTTGGGTTCTATAGCCTGAAATTTGCACTGGATATTCCGGCATTGACATGTCGGGCTTCAAATCATCTCTTTGATAACTGACAACTTGAGTTGGATCCTTGATATATTTTCTTAACATTGAGACATGAAACACATCATGTGCATCAGTGAAATCCGCTGGCAAATCCAATTTATAAGCTGCTTCACCCATTCTTTCTTTTATTTGAAACGGCCCAACATATCTCGGGCTCAATTTGCCTTTCTTACTGAACCTCAATACACCTTTAGTAGGAGACACTTTTAAAAACACATAATCACCAACTTCAAATTGTAATGGTCTGCGTCTAACATCTGCATAACTTTTCTGGCGACTTTGGGCTGTTTTCAACTTTTCTTGGATGAATTTTACTGTTTCTGCACACTGACAAACCATTTCTGGGCCCAAAACCTGCCTCTCTCCTATTTCATGCCAATTTAATGGTGATCTGCACGGTCTACCATACAAGGCTTCATAAGGTGCCATTTCAATACTTGAATGGTAGCTGTTGTTATATGCAAACTCAACCAGACCCAAATGACGCTCCCAAATGCCTCCCCACACAAGACAACAAGCTCTCAACATATCTTCAATAGTCTGAATTGTTCTTTCTGTCTGCCCATCTGTTTGAGGATGATATGCTGAACTGTACCTTAGCTCTGTGCCGACTACTCTTTGAAAACTCCTCCAAAAACCTGAAGTAAATCAAGGGTCTCGATCTGAAACTATAGTAACTGGTATTCCATGCAAAGGTACAATCCTTTCTACATACAACTTAGCTAGTCTATCGACTGACCATGACATGCTAATTGGCAATAATCTGCAGACCTTGGTCAATCTATCCACAAAAACCCATATTGCATTATGACCTGATGAACTAGGCAAACCAACTATGAAATCCATTGCTATGTCATCTCACTTCCACTGCGGAATGGGTAATGGCTACAACAATCCTCCGGGCTTATGATGCTCTGCTTTTATTTATTGACATACAGCACATCTGGTTATGAACTCTGCAATTTCTCTTTTCATATTTGGCCACCAAAAATGCTTCTTCATATCTTGATACATTTTAGTGCTGCCAGGGTGGATGGTGTACCTCGATCTATGAGCTTCTTCTAAAACCTTGTATAATTTCTGTATCCTTTGGGACATACAATCGTCCTTTTAGTCTGACCACATTATCATGCCCCAAATTTACTTCATCCATTCTGAGAATATCTGCTAAATTGGTATCTGCTTTTTGTGCCTCTACTATCTGCCAGTAAAGAGAAGGCTCCACTGCACTAGTTGCTAATATTGCTCTGTGTTGACTGCTTGGAACATGAAAAGAATTCTCTACCACATCCTCATAAAGTTTCCATTCTCTGATCATAAGTTGATTCATAACCGCTTTTCTGCTCAGTGCATTTGCCACCACATTTGCTCTGCCTGGATGATATGCCAAATTAAAGTCATAATCCTTTAAATATTCCATCCATCGACGCTGCCTTAAATTCAAATCTTTCTGAGAGAAAATATATTTTAAGCTTTTATGATCAGTAAAAATCTCAAATCTTTCACCATACAAATAATGCCGCCAGATTTTTAATGCAAAAACTACTGCTGCCAGCTCTAAATCATGAGTAGGGTAGTTCTCCTCATGTTTCTTCAATTGCCTGGAGGCATATGCTACCACTTTACTATGCTGCATTAAAACTGCACCCAAACCTCTGTTGAATGCATCTGTAAACAAAACAAATCCGCCACTGCCCGATGGAATCTCTAAAACTGGTGCCGATGTCAACCTCTTCTTCAATTATGCAAAACTGCGCCTGCACTCCAGGGACCACACAAAAGGAACACCCTTTCTTGTTAACCTTGTCATTGGTGCTGCTATCTTGGAGAAGTCCTGGATAAATTTTCTGTAATAACCTGCCGAACCCAGGAAACTCCTAATCTCAAACACAGTCCTCGGCTCTTCCCACTTCATTACTGCCTCAACTTTGGCTGGATCCACTGCAATACCTTCACCTGATATCACATGACCCAGAAACTGAATCTCCTTCAACCAGAACTCACATTTACTAAACTTAGCAAATAGCTGATGATCCCTCAATATCTGCAAGGTAATCTGCAAATGATATGCATGTTCTTCTTCTGATGCTGAATAAACCAATATATCATCAATAAAGACTACTATAAACTGATCCAAATATTGATGAAATATTCTGTTCATCAAATTCATAAATGCTGCAGGTGCATTTGTCAATCCAAATGGCATCACAACAAACTCATAATGCCCATATCTAGTCCGGAAAGCTGTCTTCTCAATATCTTCTTCTCTGATCCGCAACTGATGATATCCTGATCTCAAATCTATCTTGGAAAATACTTTAGCTGACTGCAATTGATCAAATAAATCATCAATCCGAGGAAGTGGATACTTATTCTTAATTGTAACTTTATTCAACTGCCTGTAATCTATACACATTCTTAAACTGCCATCTTTCTTTCTGACAAATAACACTGGCGCTCCCCATGGTGACTGACTAGGCCTAATGAAACTTTTTTCTACTAACTCTTGCAACTGCTTTTTCAATTCTTTCAATTCTGCTGGGGCCATTCTATATGGTGCTTTAGAGATAGGTAAACTGCCTGGTTGCAATTCAACTGTGAAGTCTACCTCTCTATGCGGAGCTAACCCTAGCAACTCATCTGGGAACACATCTACAAATTCTCTAATCACAGGCACTGAATCTATAGACTTACTAGATTCAACAAGACTAACAGAAGCAAGGTATGCTACACATCCCGCATTAATTAACTTTCTAGCTCTAAGTGCAGAAATAATAAACTTGGGAGTGTAAAAAGGCATACCTTGAAATTCAAACACTTCACCACTGGGTCTGCAAAATCTGACCCTCTTCTTTCTACAATCAACCAATGCCCCGTAGGCCTCTAACCAATCCATCCCCAGAATCACATCATATTCTTTCAGTGTTAAGGCATACAACCTTGCTGGCATTTGATTCCCATGAATTACTATCGGGACTTCTTCTATAAAGCAAGAAGTCAACAAATATCCTCCTGAAGGAATTTCCACTATCAACTCACAAGACCTTTCTTCTAAAGGAAGTACCATGCTATCCAGAAAATCTTCGGAAATAAATGAATAAGAAGCACCCAGATCAATTAATATTCTAGCAGTATAATCAAAGAAAGGTAAAATACCTTCAATAAGATTGGATGCTTCCGCCTGAGCTTTGGTAACAGCCATCACTCGACCCCATCCTCCTCTTTGATATGGTGCACCTCTGCCCTGCTCTGCTGACCGCTAAAAGGGCTGTTGCTGCTACTGCTGGGTTCCTCTACCATAAGTCTGGTCTCGAGGATATGGATAATTTTTTGCTAAATGTCCTGGCTGCCCACAATTATAACATCTAAGAGCTGGATATGTTGTAGGCTGCCCTGCCGTGCTCTGCTGTGATTCTTCTAAAACTGGTGGTCTGTATCCACGGCCCTGCTGAAAACCTCCCTGCTGAAAGCTCTGCCGCCTGCCTCTACCATGACCTCCTTGAAAGAATCTCTTGATCTGCTTTCCCCATTTTGCTATTCCCGATGATGAAGAAGCTCCAGAAGGTGCTTTCCCCTTACTAATTCCTCCTGACGGTTGTGGATGCCGAAAACTACCTGAGCCTAAACCACCTGACTGAGACTGCCCCTGCCTGGCTCGAACAGTCCTCTCAAGTATTGCTGCTCTCTGAGCTGCCTCTTCCACTGTTCTACACATCAATAGGATCACTGCATCTTGCAATTCTGACCTCAGACCTCGAATAAAATATTCCACCATCATGATATTATCAGTTACTACATATGGGGTGTACCTGCTCAAGGCTATGAACCTCATCTAATATTCAAGCACCGAGAGGTTCCCTTGTTGAAGTGTCCTAAACTATTCTCTCTTCATCTGTTGAATCTGTATTGGGAATAAGGAATCATTAAAAACTGACAAAAATTTTGACCATGAAATAGTGTCCTCCGTCTTGCCCGTAAAAACTATCTGCATTTTTAATCGCCACCATTCCTGTGCAAACCCTCGTAACTGGTATGCCGCAAGAATTACTCTATCTTCCTGGGGACACCTCATTATTGCAAATACCCTTTCGATCTCATGTATCCAATGTTCCGCTGTATCCGGGTTGGGACCTCTCGAATATGTAGGGGGCTGCAATCTCAAAAATCGCCCCACAAGTACCGTAGTCTCCTCTCCGGTAACTGGTCTCACTGGAACTGCCGGTTGTACAGGTACTACACGGGGTACCTCTACTCCGGGTGGGGGTGGAACTGGAGCTACTGGTACTGCCTCCTCTAGATACGGTGGTAGTGCTGCCACTGGCTGTACCGGTGGTTGCGGATCCAGTCTTACCCAAATCTCTGTCAGACTTTCCCAAATTCTTTCTATCGTCCTCTGTGTAGGATCCTCTCCTGCCCCTTCTCCTTCATCTCCCACATTTCTCCTTTCAGCCATTACTACTCCTGCACAAACATTATTCCAACAACACAGTACACAAGAAATCAATACAAAACCAGGGTCACTACCAGCAGTGGGTTACAGTAATGACATAGTCATGTAATTTCCAATTCCTTTATATTCTTACGGACCTTGCTCTGATACCAACTATGACGGTCCTCGCCGTTCAGACCCGTTAACCTAATAACAAGCCTAACTTGAGTCCATCTCCCGCGAACGGGCCGAAGCCTCGCAAGGGATATCATACCACGAGTCTGTAGAAACATAAAGGAACTAGCTCAAATATTCATAAGATCTGCCAATCTCACAAATATTTACATGAAATATACATAACTGAATTACAACTGTAACCAAACTACAACAGAACCAGGGGCATACCCCGAGGTGAACAACAGAAAAGTAAAATTACACTGCTGGTGGTGCTGACCCTCCACTGGACGACGGGTGCGAAATCTCCTGATCTCCCTCACCTGGTAGGAGGTAGGGGTGAGCCTCTCGAGTCACTGGCTCAGTAGGGAAACTCCCTAGAAACCGAGCAAAATAATACAAATAGCAAAGCAGGAAATGCTACATTAGCAATTTATGTTATTATCTAGCAGGATATAAAACTGTAAGTACCACTTACCATTCGCTGCTTAACAGGAATCGACGTAAATAAATAAACAGCAAAACCAAACAAGTGCACGAGCTACTGTAGAGAAACGCCACACTCGGGCCACGTCAACTGGTTCGCGACACCAGTTACTGACCCGGACAAACAACACAAGACTACCTCTCAGTCTCGCAGCCACGAACGAAAGGTCCAGCTTCCGCTCCACTAAACAAGTACAAAGAACTGTGGAGTCCAACTAAACCACCACAACCTGCAAGTCACACACCTCGCAGGCCCATGCCTGGCACCTTTAGGGACTCTGGCCCGAGCTCCCTAAAGTGAGGCACTGGAAAACAGAACTAGCTGGGGTCCAGTACGTCTACTGGTGTCCGTCTCCCCCAACTAAGAGCGCGCTACAAGCGACAACACAACAAACTCTCTCTCTAGTTGCTGTCCCACTGCCGTCTTTCCGTCATCCGGGCGTACTACTCAACACAAGAGTGAGGGTGTCCAGGAAGACGACAAGACCTCGTCAGTACCCAGTACCGGGACAAGCCCCGAGCACTCACGTGCCTAGCTCACACAAAACCGTCCAGGAAGACGACAAGACCTCGTCAGTACCCAGTACCGGGACAAGCCCCGAGCACTCACGTGCCTAGCTCACACAAAACCCGGGGCTCCCAACTAAAGAGGTATCCACGGTAGGCGTCTACTACTCGCCACGTACACGGAAACCACATGCACACTGCACAAGTCACGTGAAACCACCACGTGAACCACGTGAACACCACGTAAACCACACACACACGTCATCGGCCACACACTGGCCTCCATAACCACACAATGATGATCCGAACGGTCGGAACGTTACATTCAATCTTCTTTATATATCTTCTATTTGAAATTCGAACGTTGAAGTGTCTGTTTTCTCTAAGCTTTTGTTTACGTTAGACTGCATGGTCCTGTAGAGCTTCCCGTTCAACAGTCTTCATGCACGCACAAATAGAAGATCTTCTGTAGTATCCTTTGGCTTCTATTTTGTCCAATGTTGTTATGACGAATGTTGTCAGAGACCTGCACACATTAAATGCTAAACAATAGACAGTTAGACTATCTCTTGTTGTCAGTCAACGTTAGATTGATTTTATACAGAAGTAGAAGTTCCATTCTGTTCTTCTAAAAAGATGTTACAGAATAAGCAGGAGAATAGAAGATATCGTCTGCATACATGCAGTGATACGTTCAATCTCCATAAATGCACAGCTGACGGAAAGATATGCGTGACGACTTTGACTTTTCAACGTTATTAAAAAATTAGCTCGAAAATCAAATCATTATAATCCATGAAATCGTTATATGCATGACTTATGAAATCTTTGTGCAAATGAGTGAATCGTTGTGTATTCTTAAGTAAACAGATGCATACACAAATTGTTATGCAATAACTAAATCGTTATGTAGTCAAATCGTTGTGATTCCACAAGCAAATCATTATGCACAAGTCGTTATAATCAAATCGTTAAAGACATTGTAAGTGAATCATTGTTTGCTATATCGAATCGTTACGACGACCGAGTCCTTTTGTAACTTAATGAATCGTTACAGTGACAGAGTTGATATGTAACTTATCGAATCGTTACAGGGATCAAATCGTTATGATGGTATAGGCAAATCGTTATGAACCAAGTCGTTACGAGCAAATCGTTGTTCTCACTTAAGAAATCGATGTGAGACCAAATCGTTGTTCTCACTTAAGAAATCGATGTGAGACCAAATCGTTGTTCTCACTTAAGAAATCGATGTGAGACCAAATCATTGTTCTCACTTAAGAAATCGATGTGAGACCAAATCGTTATGAAAGCAAGTCGTTATGATTGCTTAAGAAATTGTTACGAAAACAAATCATTGTGATCACTTAAGAAATCGATGCGAAGGTAAATCGATGTGATCACTTAACGAATCGTTGCGAGAAGCAAATCGTTACAATCACTTAACGAATCGTTGTGAGAGAAAATCGTTGCAATCACTTAACGAATCGTTGTGAGAGAAAATCGTTTCAATCACTTACCGAATCGTTGTGAGGGCAAATCGTTGCAGTCACTTGACGAATCATTGTGAGGAAATCCTTATGATTCTAAGGAAATCATTATAAACAAGAAGGGAGTCGATCTGTACTTAGAGAAATTTCATGCTTGAATTTTGAAATAGCTACAGTGTGAATACTTACTTGAATGGCTTGTTTTTCCTTGGTTTATTTCCTGTGCTTAAAACTTGTAGAAAATATGTTAGATTAAACTTTATATAGTTTTGTTAATCACCAAAATAGATATGTAATTTATTTAAATTACATGGGGATAAACTGATCATCAATTATTGTGTCTTGGGATTGTGAAACAAAGTTTAATATCAAGGACACACACAATCACCACATATGTCAAGTTTTAATAACCTAAATGCATTCAAAGATATGAAGCAAATGTGATTGAAGGTGACCTAAATGAGTTGACAATAGTGTTGATCACATGAGTTTAGATGCTAAACATTTAACACAATGTAGAGCAATAACTCTAAACCCATTTTTAATGAACTTCATCAAGGTCAGCGTGTAGTCTGTCTTATTCACACTTGAATTTTTCTGTCATTTTTCTGGAGAGAATATATGAATAATTAGTCAAATCTCACTTTTCAGTGCAAGATGCCACATTTATCCAATGCAAGACCTCCTGATTACTCAGTGGTTTAACCTTCATTATCTTACACAGTTAAAATAATTTGTTTGCCACTTTTTGACGTGAGCAAAAACACTTGATTATGTGAAATGAACTCGGTTACTTAGTGATAAAATGTAGTTTTCATTACTTTTTCTGTATCTGTAAGGCCCTAGTTTTCTGTGTATTTTATGACTTGTTATTATGTTTTAATTACTAGTCGAATTTCTTCTCAACGTCAACACCTTGTGATGTTAACAACTGGTTGATGGCATGCTATGTGCCGTTTACTATCTGACTTGAGGATCTTGACATCAAAATTGATTGACGTTTGCTTCATGTAGACAGCAACAAAATGGATGCCAAGTTCTCCGGTTGCGTTTGGGTTTCTTTCCCTGAAACCATCCTGATTTCTCCGTGGATAAACATAGAAACCCCATGTCGAGTTGGGATTCTCTTTCCTATGATGACCACGACCCAAACCCCTATAAAACTAAGTCATCTCTGCTAAGAGAGGACTTTTGCTCAGCTAGGGTTATTGGGTTTCAGAGAGAGGAAAAGAGAGGGTGTTGAGGAGATAGATCCTATGAACCAGAAGCTACACTGACGTTTTTCTACAAGAGGGAGGCCCTTCAGAACATGGGGAAGCTCTCTCGTCACTGGAAGATCGTATGCTAAGTCGTGGAGGTCGAATCAAGTTAGGAGAGAACACCTCTTTGGCTTCGACGAGGAGGGCTTCATCACCCTAATTCGATCTTCGGGGAGTTTTCTAAAGGCAAGTAACTTAGGGGTTTCATCCCTATGCCTATCAGCTAGGGTTTTACAAAATTTAAAGATTTTTGTCTCATGTCTTAGATCGTCAAATTCTCCTTTTGTTTGGTGTCGATCTGCACTTTTTGCATACAGGAGGTTGACGACAACATCCTTGCCATCAAGTTCCTGTGTTGACAACAATCGATCATGCCATTAACCACCCATGATGGAAATTCCCTTGCTGTTAAGTTCTTCAGATTTTCCAAAAATGTGTTTTAACATATGTGATGTGATCTTTCAGAGATTTCAAATGTGTGCATGGGTTTTGGAATCTTTGTCTTGTCAGGTACATTTAGTAGATTGAGTCATGAATTTTTGATATTTTTCTGATCATATTTGTAAATTTTAGAAATTTGTCATGAGTAAATAAGCATAACATATTAGGTTTAAATCAGATAAATTAAGTGTGTGACGTATTATTGTCTTACACTTAAATGGGCATCAGGATGAAATCTTGGAGGTGGATATGTACCACTAGTTAGGGTGGAGAGTGCTTCTCCCGGTTCTACGCAGTTACCAAGATTCGTCACTGTATTACCTAGGTGACGGGTATGTGATATGTGTGTGATGTGTCCTTCTTTATGGTGGTTCGGACTATGTGTCACGGCAAAAAGATGTGTAAAGGTGTGAATGTGAAAAGTGAATATGTGAAAGTGATGTGTTAATGTGCTCCAATGTGAAACCATGTGATTAAGTTACTTTTATGTTAAAACAACAAGTAAAAGGTGAGAATAAGTGACATAGGAACATATTGATTGTGTTAGAGATCATGCTAGTATCCCTAGTAGATATGTGCTTAATCTCATGATTAGAGTGCTTGGAGATGTGTTATCTTGTGCATTATGTGAGGCATCTTGTGTTTTATGAAATCCATATGTAATTAGCATGTTATAGAATTGTTCATTTAACACTTGCTTATTGCTACATGAATCATGTGATAAATTGTTCTATATGTTATACTTGTGTAGAAGGAATGTGATAAGTGTTTGGATGTATCCAATAGGTTGCTTGTCACACCCCGACGCGGAATATCGGAGCGCGAAGGCAGTTGCAAGAAAAAGGTATAGAGCGAATACTAGACATCAAACCATTGCACATTGAATAATACTAAAGCAAATCTTTCTCATTAATAACTTTCCAAATGTCTAGTTACAACCACTAATATCAGAGCCATTCTATAGGGCCCAATAGCATTTCAATAAAAGGAAATAACTAACTACAACTCTAAGATAACATAACGACTCGATGGTACTCCTGGCTTCACTCTTGGTCATTCCCTTCCTCATGAGTGTATGTGTCATCCTCGGTCTCACCTGAGAACACAACATCAAATAACGTAGGGTGAGCGATAACGCCCAGTAGGACTTAAATCTCAGGCTCAAGTAGGCTTTAAATAATTAACACATTTAATGGCAGAGTATCTAAAGATAGCAAGTATAAGAGAGTCAAAATATAGCAAGAGATAGCACAACAGGTAACAAGATAGCACAATAGCACGAGATCGAGTATAGTTTCTGAAAATAGCACGAGTATCGAGTATAGCACGAATAGCAAGATGGCCATAGCACAACTAGCACAAGTATGGTAATAGCACGATGAGTATAGCACTTATTTGCCATTCTAGACATCGAGAGAGTATAGCACGTTTTGTGTTTTGATTGTCATATAGATAGTCGAGATAGATAGCACTTGAGTGTAATGCCAAACACTCTGATCATTTAACTCCCATGGGCACTAGCACTTTCGGGCGCACATCCCAGGACCAGATCGGGCCCTTTATATATTGCCAGGCATTGGTTATATTGTTTATCTTTAGACAATCAGTCAATGGCCAATATAGAGTACCAAGAAGTAGATGAGAGCACTAGATGAATAGATGAGATAGTAGAGTGAACGTGAATAGACGAGCGAGTAGAGTATAGATGAGAGCTAGTGGACATTGCACGTAATGCGACGAGTAACAGGCGATAGTAACAGTTGCACAACACGCGCACGTCGTATTGGCAGTCAGGTGGAATTCACGATCTTCCCGCTGGCCATGTTATGCACAAGTCCAGAGGTCCGACGTGATTCAAGGTAAGAGCGAACTTGTAATAGCCGTTTGGATCATATCGATCCCTAAAGATGTAATGGGTGTTAGGGTACAACCGGCTCGTCAACCATGTGGGAATCCATGATCAGAGGAGACTTACGGAGGCCTTGTGCAAGGGTTCACTAGTCTGGCGAAAGGAATATCCGACGAAGAGTTCACCACAAGCCAAGTAAAGTGTGTATATAAAACAGGTGCTCGACGTTCTAGAGGAATTCTAGAATAGTGGAGCGTCGATATCGGTATATAAACAACGCAAGAAACGAATACAAGTCCTTTAAAATAGGGCCATTAATATACTTTATTGCATTAAATTCCCAGATACAATATGAGATATTTTATGCCAGATTTCAGTCATATATGGGTGGTTCATGTGTGTGCATGTGTAAGAGAAATCATAGATAGAAATAAGTTGTGAATATGTATTTTAAATCATTCAATGTAGCTCCATTTTTAAAACAAGTTTTTACTGGGGGTATAACTGTAAAAAGGCGTAAGAATTATTTAGAAAGTGACAGAAATAATTTTTATGGGTTTTCAACAAAAACCTGTGAAGGCGACATAGGGTTGTAAGGATCGCGACAAGTACCAGGCAGAACGCGACAGGAGCATGTAAGGGTCGCGACATGGCTTGCAGACCAGGTACTGGGAACGCGACGGCTTACCTGTCGCCTTCTTGGTCGCGACAGGTAGGCTGTCGCAATCAGACCCCAGAAGGCGACATATCGGGTAGTCAGGATCTGGTGGTCTGCGCCTGACTCTGACAGGAGTCAGACGAGACATTGGATTGCGGACCAGAACATTCAAATTTTGATATAGGGTCATTTAGAAAATCATAACTAATTATATACATGATAAAAATTCACGAAATCAGTGGAAAATGAAACTAGACATGCGAGAGTACTTCCAGTAAATAGGAATTTGAGAGAGAGCATGGTTTGAATATGGTTTGAGAACAAACAAGAATGAGTAACACAGAACATAATATAGAGAGTAAGATTGATTTAATTCGAGCAACATGCTTGATAAAAATTAGGGCTTTTAGGGGCGAAAGTTCCCTAATGATCATCAGTATCTCCCATAAAAATTTCAAGGCATGGGATTTAGTAATCATGGAGAACAAGAATTATGAAGAGGGTTCGGGGTCAAGAGAGTTGCAGAACTTCAAAATTCAAGAAGAAAATATTGGGTCAATGAAAAATTATGAAATTTGAGGGTTTTGTTCCTGATGCATGGAACAATCTACAGACGAAATATTAGAATTTTTGCTTATGAGATTGCCTACCTTTGACTCGATTTGTCTTCTAGGGCTTAGAACTCCAAGAACGAAGGAAGAAGCTTGATAGATCTTCCTCTCATTGATTTCTCCTCCTCCTTGGCCTCTTCTCCACATCCAAGAACCCCTTTGCACGAGCTAGCATCGGCCATGAGGATTTAAGAGGTGTATTTATATAAACACAAGTTCCTATTCCTACTACTACTCAAATTCCTCTTAATTCCGAGATTTCCTAACTCCACCTTTCCTCTCTTGCTTTCCAATCTCTAATTGGGTTATGATAGTATCTAAATTCGTGCTAGACTATATGGGGTAGGTTTAGGAATCCAATTCCAACTCTAATTGACACTTTTATTGCTTTAATAACCCCCTTCCAATTATGATATAATTGAACTCCGAATTTAGGATATTTTCTTATTATTCTCCCTTTGTAAATTCATATTTTGACCCAATAAATTCTAGATGGTCCATTAAGCAAAGCCCATTACTCTTTTCCATTTAATGGGTTTTATTTAATGCTCTTTTCATTTAAATATCCATTTAGCTAGGTTTTAATTCTTTATTTAAATTTTTATTTTCTTAAAAATTCAGGTTGCTACATCCTCCCCCTCTTAAAAGAATTCGGTCCCCAAATTCATATGACCTTATAGGAGAGAATGACTTACCAAATAGATCAGGGTAGTTGCGTCTGATAATTCCTTCTGGTTCCCACGTGGCTTCTTCCACTCCGCGGTCATTCCATAAGACGTTCACCACGTGAATGGGACGATTTCTGAGTTGTTGCACCTTCCGGTCCAATATTTTGATCGGTTTCTCTTCATACGTCATGTCCTTGTTTAACACCAGATCATCATGGCGAATGACATGTGTAGGATCGTACACATACTTTCTAAGCATGGAGACATGGAAGACGTTGTGCACACTTGCCAAAATTGGCGGCAAGGCCAGTCTGTAAGCAACTTCACCAATCCTTTCAAGTACTTCGAAAGGACCAATGAATCTTGGACTAAGTTTTCCTTTCACTCCGAATCTTTGAATACCTCGGGTAGGAGATACCTTTAATAGCACATGATCTCCTATTTGAAACTCCAGATCCCATCTTCTCTTATCGACATAGCTCTTCTGTCTAGACTGAGCAATCTTGAGTCGATCCCGTATCATCTGTATATCCTGGGTTGTACTTTGTACCATGTCAGGTCCTAACCATTGTTGTTCTCCCACTTCATTCCAGCACACAGGAGATCTACAATTCCTGCCATAAAGTGCTTCAAATGGTGCCATTTTAATACTCACCTGGTAACTGTTGTTATAGGCGAACTCGATCAAGGGTAAGTGTTCATTCCAGCGACCATTGAAATCTATAATGTAGGTTCTTAACATGTCTTCTACAATTTTATTTGTCCTCTCAGTTTGCCCATCAGTCTGCGGGTGAAAGGCAGTGCTAAAATTAAGCTTCGTACCAAGGGCAGTTTGCAGACCTTTCCAAAAATGAGAGGTGAACCTTGGATCTCGATCTGAGATGATAGATGACGGAATACCGTGCAACCGCACGATCTCCTTGACATATAATGCAGCTAGCACCTCCACAAAACCATGTACTCTTTATGGGTAAGAAGTGCGCAGATTTGGTCAACCGGTCAACGATGACCCATATGGCATCAAGTCCACCACGAGTTCTGGGTAAACCCATGATGAAGTCCATGCCAATGCTTTCCCACTTCCATTCTGGGATATCTAGCGGTCTGAGTACACCGGCAGGGCGCAGGTGTTCCGCTTTTACTTGCTGACATGTGAGGCAATGAGCTACATGCTCGGCTACTTCCCTCTTCATATTCGGCCACCAAAATGTTCTTTTCATGTCTTGATACATTTTGGTACCTCCTGGATGAATAGTGTACTTAGTTTGATGAGCTTCATCCATTAGTTTCCTTTTTAGGGCTTCGTTGTCTGGGACACAAGTTCTCCCTTGGAATACTAACCTTCCATCTTTAGTCATGG
The DNA here is from genome assembly GCA_014218235.1 of Colocasia esculenta. Taxonomy (NCBI): domain Eukaryota; kingdom Viridiplantae; phylum Streptophyta; class Magnoliopsida; order Alismatales; family Araceae; genus Colocasia; species Colocasia esculenta. The sequence continues at coordinate 98,586,934 of CM024755.1, read as the reverse complement.
CAAAATCCGGTCTGTCCTCTAAGGTTTCCTTGACATGAACCAAGAATGGATCATTGTCCTGTTGCATCTTGATTTCCTCCAGCAGATCAGATTGGATCTTGAGATTGGCAATCAAAACATGATCATCCCTATGTTCAATATTTAAGTCTAGCCTCGCGAATTGTTCAAGTAATTGCATCTCGCCAAGTACTAGACTTGAGATAGATGCCATTGGCTTCCTACTAAGAGCATCAGCCACGGCGTTTCCCTTACCTAGATGGTACTAGATGTTGAAATCGAAGTCCTTTAGATATTCTAACCATCTTCTCTGCCTCATGTTGATTTCTTTCTGGGAGAATATGTACTTTAGACTTTTATGGTCTGAGTAAACAGTGAATTGCTCGCCATATAGATAGTGTCTCCAAATCTTCAAGGCGAAGACCACAGCAGCCAGCTCGAGATCATGTACAAGGTAGTTGACTTTGTGTGTCTTCAGTTGTCTTGAAGAATAGGCGATGACCTTCTCCTTTTGCATGAGTACACATCCTAGCCCGATTCCTGAGGCATCGGTGTAGACAGAGAAACCTTCTCCCTCTATTGGCAGAGCGAGAACAGGTGGTGAGGTAAGACAGTCCTTGAGGGTTTGGAAACTTTTCTCACACTCTTTACTCCAGGAGTATGGATTCTCCTTTCGTGTCAGACGCGTGAGAGGAACAGCGATCCTTGAGAAGTCCTTGATGAACCGCCTATAATAGCCAGCCAGTCCTAGGAAGCTTCTTATCTCGGTGACGTTGGTTGGTCTCTCCCAATTGAGTACAGCTTCGACTTTGGAGGGATCAACAGAGATGTCGTCTTTTGATATGACATGGCCCAAGAAAGACACTTGGTTATGAAAGATGATTCTCCTTTGCTCATGGTATTCTCTATTTATGCTAGTTGCAATTTCATTAACAAAATAATTGTGTTTGATGACCTCCTTGCTCTTGCTGATTCAATGAATGTTCCTTGGCTAGTTGGGGGTGATTTTAATTATATTGCCCAGACCACTGAGAAGAAAGGAGGTCTGTTGCTTAACACCACCTCCATTCTTAAGTTCAATGCTTTCATTTCGACTTCTGGTCTTTTGGATGTGGGGTTCAAAGGTACTCCTTATACCTAGTGTAATAAGAGGGTTGGCAGCCATTCTATTAAGGCTCATCTTGACAGATTACTTGTGGACAATCAGTGTTCTATGGCCTATCCTGGGTGCAGTGTGCAGCATCTGATTCGTGGCCCCTCTGATCATGCACCTCTTCTTATTAACTTACATAATTTGTACTCTTAGCTGGCTCGTTTCATCTTTCAGAATATGTGGACGAAGCATGATTCTTTTATGGATTGTGTTAAACGTTCTTGGAATGGTGTGGACAGGTGGTATCCTAACCCTTTTTACAAGCTTCAGGATAAACTTAAGGCAACCAAGGTTGCTTTGAGACTTTGGAATAAAAATGTCTTCGGTCACATTGATGATAATATTAGGAAGGCTGAGGAGCAAATCGCCATTACCCAACAAATCTATGATGATTCCCCGACTATCTCAAATCTATCTCATCTTAATGAAGCTAATGCCAAGCTGCGGCATATCCTTCATTGTCAGAAAATCTTTTGGTGTCAAAAATCTAGAATTCTATGGCTGGAAGAGGGTGATCGTAATACTGCTTTCTACCATGCAGCGGTCAAGAGCAGGCGGAGCAGAAACTTCATTCATAGGCTGAAAATTGATGGGGCTTGCTGTGATGATCAAGGCATGCTCAAGTCTACAGCTGAGCAGTTCTTTGCTTCTCTGTTGTCTTCGGAAGATCATGTTGTTGATAACAATGTCCTCTGCTCGATCCTCAACCTTATTTCTGATGAGGTCAATCAGATGCTTACTGCTACTCCTACTACTGAGGAAATTAGGCTCACTGTTTGGAGCATCAAAGGTGATAGCGCTCCGGGTCCTAATGGGTTCACTGATAACCTTTACACTTCCTGCTGGGATTTTATTGGTAAGGATGTGGTTGAAGTGGTTTGTGGTTTTTTTGCTGAATACCCTCTTCTGAGGGGTGTATCCTCTTCCATTATTGCTCTCATTCCTAAGGTGGATAATCCCACATGCTATAGTCAATACCAACCCATTAGCCTCTGCAACTTCTGTTATAAAATTGTGTTTTCTATCATTTGCAATAGGCGCACTTCAGTTCTGCCATCCATCATTTCTATGGAGCAGGGTGCTTTTGTCAAAGGCAGGAATATCATGGATAATGACTATTTGGCTAGGCAGTTGGTTGCTGATCTGGGCAGGAACGTTCGTGGGCAGAATGTCATATTTAAGCTAGACATGATTAAAGCCTATAAAAGGGTTGAATGGGACTTTCTTTTGGTTGTTCTCCGCAAGTTTGGCTTCTCTTCTAGATTTACATCTTATGTTGCAATGCTCATTTCTAATTGTTGGTTGTCTGTCTTATTTAATGGTGCCCTTACTGGTTATTTTAAGTCTTCCAGAGGTTTGCGTCAGGGAGACCCTCTTGCTCCGGCTCTTTTTATTATCATGGAGGAAACCTTGAGCAGGGGGCTGCATATGTTGCTGGATAGCCGCACCATCACTCCTTACTCGGGTCCTAGAAGGTGTAGGGTCATTTCTCACCTCCTCTATGCTGATGATACTCTTATTTTCCTTAATGGCCAGGCTACTAACATCAGCAAAATCATGAAATTTTTGAAGCTTTATGAGGACTCTTCTGGTCAAAGGATTAACCATGGGAAAAGTAGTTTTCTCATAACTAATAAAGTTCCCAGCCATGTGGCTTCTAAGATCAACCGCCTTACTTGTTTTCATCACCAAAGGGGCGCTATGCATTATCTTGGTGTGCCTATCAAGCAGGGCAAAATTGTGATTGCTGACTACAGGGTGTTGATGGACATAATTAACACTCGGATTGGTTTTTGGAAATCCAGATTTTTTGTCCAAGGCTGGCAAAATAACTCTAATTAATTCAGTGATTTCTTCTATGTCTGTTTATCTTCCTACTGCTTCTGCTATTCCTAAATCTGTCCTCCACTATATTGAGCACCTCTGTGCTGCGTTCTTCTGGGTTGGTTCTTCTAATGATAAGCGTCGACATTGGGTCTCTTGGGCGACTATTCAAAAGCCGATCTTAGAAGGTGGCCTTGGTGTAAGATGTCTTTGGCATGTTCAGGTGTCTATGGTTATTAAGATCCTTTAGAATATTCTTCACGAGTCTTCCTTGTGGACTTCTTATGCCAGGGACAGGTATTTTCATGATGGCCAGCTTACTGCCCATCCGCATGGTATCACCAAGAAGCTATTTTTTACTGCTTATGACACTGTTATTCAGAACACTAGATGGGTCTTGGGTAATGGGGACCACATCAGGTTTTTAGATGATGTTTGGCTTGGTAAGAAGCCTTTGTGGGAATCCTTATCTTCCACCTTCTTGGGGCCATCTCCTACTGTTCGAGAGGTCCTTCTGGATCAAAACCATCACCTCCGCCTCATTATTTCCCATGACCTTGATCAGTTGCAGCTTTCTTCTCATGAGGATATCTGTGTTTGGGATGCTACTAGTAAGGGTACATTTACTCTAAAGAGTGCTTATGACCAGGTTCGTAGCCATGGTGTTAAACGCCCGCCTCTTCTCCACATATGGCATCGTCACTTCAGCAAGCGAGCGTCCATGTTCTCATGGCTTTTGCTTCACAGAGTTGTCCTGTGGATGACTGTATTGCTGAGTGTGGTATACCTTTTTCATCTCGCTGTTGTTGTTGCAGGCGTCCCCATGTTGAGGACATGAATCATCTATTTGTGTAGCAACCCGATATTTTAAATAATTAAATAAATTGAAATAATGGGAGAAATGAATTTAAATAAAATCTAATAAATATTAAAAAAGTATAGGCTTAATTTAATTAGCTCATGCAAAGGTTAATGGGCCAAATTGGGAATATGAATGATGGAACAAGAACAAATACTCCAAAATCATAACCATAATTATGGGGAAAATAGAAAAGGATAAAAGAGGGATTGAAACCATGGCAATTGGCCATGAATGGCAAGCTAAATCGCCCCCCCTCCCCCCCCCCCCCTCCACCATTAAAGCAACCTTCTAGAGGGTTTCCACTCCAATAGGGAGAGGAGATCACCAAAACAAGGAAGGGAAGAACTGGAATTCGCAACCCCCCTTTCCTAGATCCATTAGGACATGAATTTCACCCTAAATATATAAGAACTCGTCCTAAAACTAAAAGGGAAGGTTCACATACTTGTTGAGGTCGTGGGAAGCAGAGCTAAGGCATCAAGAGAAGAGGAGGATGGCTGGGATCCCAAGCTTTTCCTCAAACTGTGCTCTACTGCATCCTATGCATCGGTCTGGTGTTTAAGCTTCAGAAGGGTAGGTATTCTTGGGCCAAAGAAGCATCTAAATCATCCTATATTGTAGAGCATCATGTCCTCTTTCATTTTCAAGTGATATACCCAAATTCCATCATGTATTCGTTGAGATATAAGTGTTTTTCCATCGTTGCGCATGACTATCCTGTTTCTTGTTCATACATGTTTACACGCCTTAAGAGACCAAATCAATGCGGTCCAAAGGCATAGATCTCTTCATCTTGATGTCCTCTACAAGTTTCATGTTCATCACTTTGTTCCATGTGCCCTAGTTTAAGAGATATAAGCGTTTTATGAAGATCGCTACAGGTTTCCTGTGTTTTCTGCTATTTTCGGGTTGATGCTTGCATCGCATCCAGATCAGGTGACGCAATTCATGGCACTGGTATCGTGTTGGCTTCTGCCGCCGCGAATACCCGAAATGCGTTCGTTGAGGGCGACGTGATTTGGCGTGCCCAACGCCTCAAACGGTGCGCCGTCTGACCTGTCAGACGTCCGCTGAAATGCAACCGCAAAAGTTGACGCATTTCTCTGTGTTTTCCCGCCTCTGAGAAAGCACGCCGTTTGACTGTTTAGGGTTTCAAGAACGCGGCGGTCTCAACCGACGCGTTTCTGCCCGCCTTCAAATCGCGGCCAGCTCCCCCGACGCGATTTAGCTACATTATTCCAACTATTTTAGCTCTATTTAAATGATACTTTGGACTATTTAAACATGTATATACCCTGTTAAGTGTGTAATGAACAGTGAACTACCATGCTATTCAAATTTGCTATATGTCACTTAATTCTTTAATTTAAAAGTTAATGTGCACAATTATTCTTGTCTCATGATTTCATGTACATGCACACACCAAATATTCATCCTTGCCATAAAATAATGTAGAAAATACATGAAATAAATTATCTGGTAATTTACTTAAATAATTGTACATAAATTTCCCATTTTAATAATAACATTGTCTTCGTTTATTTCATGGTTTGAACACTGAGATCGCCGCATCACTATTCTAGAATTCCTCTGGAACGTCGAGCAACTTGTTTCCTTTACACACTACTCTCTTGACAAGTTGGAACCTCTCTATCAGACATTCCGTTCTGGTAGACAAGGGACCTTTTGTTAAGACCTCTGTAAGACTCCGTACTCTGTGGATTCCCTCATGGAGACCGAGTTGGTTGTACCCTAACGCCCATAACACCTCTTAGGGATCGATATGATCCAAACGGCTTTAGAAGTTCTCTCTCATCTTGATATCACGCTGGACCTCTGGACCCGTGCATAACATGGCCAGTGGAAGGGTAGTGAATTCCACCTAACTGCCAACATCAATTGCGCGTGTTGTGCAACTGTTACTATCGCTCGTTTAATTCGACGTTTTATGTGCATTGACCTATAGTTCTCGTCTATACTCTACTCTCTCATCTATTCACACTCTCTCTGTTATCTCGTCTATTCATCTAGTACTCTCATCTACTTCTTGGTACTCTCTATTGGCCATCGACTGGTTGTCTAAAGATAAACAATATAACTAATGCTTGGCAATATATAAGGGTCTGGTCAGGTCTTGGGATGTGCGCCCAAAAGTGCTATTTGCCCAAGGGAGTTAAATGACCAGAGTGTTTGGCATTACACTCAAGTGCTATCTATCTCGACTATCTAAATGACAATCAAAGTGTTATACTATACTCGTTGTGCTATTTTACATTTGTGCTATTTGTGCTATGGCCATCCTGCTTTGTACTATATTTGGAAACTTGTGCTATTTCAATCACGTGCTATCATGCTATCTCTTACATTTTTTTTTTCAATTGATATGATAGAGGGTGAACCTCCAATGTCAACATTGGGTAGTTTTAATTTTATATTGCTGAAAGCATAAAGGAAAAAGGGGTACAAGGTCACCTGGTCAAGAGCTAGAGACTCCCTACGCAGAGGGGTCACAAACAGGACACATCAGCCCAAAAAAGTCACCCTACGCAGAGGGGTCAAAAGTACATAAAGCATCAATCCGAGAAGTCCTCGTATTCTCCGTCGGAATCCATGTTTAGAACCGTAATGCTACGAGTTCGTGGCTGAATTGGTGTTGCCAATGGAATCACTGCAGGTGGGAAAACCGGGGGAGGAGGCTTGTTTTCATCATGCACAGGTCTCCTTTTTTGGTTTTTTTATGGAGTGCTTTGGCGAAGGACATCTGGGGTGCTGTTGGTGACGGCGAGACTGTCAATCCACAGGGGCTTTCAGCTGGAATGCTCTTTAAGAACTGGGCAAACTTGAGCGGGTCATCAATCAGAGTGTCTTCATGGGCTTCCTGAAAAGGGGCAGCATGCTGGGGGGTAGTGGGCAGTGGCGTCTCTTGATCAGCGAGATGTTGGGGTGACTTCAGATCGGGCGCTTGCATTGCACTGACTTCATCTGAAGGCTGCTGGCTGGAGGTTGGCCTCCAGGCGGGTGCAGCGTTGCTTCGCTGGGCAGAAGGTTCATCAGGTTTCTAGGAGGGGGCAGCAGCGTTCAGGATTGGAGGCATTGTACCCTTGTTTTTAGTGGCAATGGGTCTGCTTGCTGCTGAGTCGTTGCAGTGGGGGCAGCACACACAAGGGTAGTGGGCAGTGACGTCTCAAGTGCTGCAGACCTGCTTGGCTCAGCGGCATTCACAATAGAAGGGGTAGCTGCCAGCACTGAATCCCCTGGGTCTGATGGCATGTCAGCAGTGATAGTGTGGTCATCCTTCCTCTCTATAGTGTCCCCAGGATCAGCCCTTTCAGAGTCCTCATGCCTGGTCTTAATAAGTGAAACATAAAGTTCAGAAGTGGACCTTGATGGTTGAGGAGGCAATACATCAAACACTTGTTGTGCGGCAGTTGATACTGTGCCATCTTGAGACTGATTGAGCTTTTGCTTGATATGTGGATCAGGTTCCTTCACACCAGTGGAATTCTGGCCACTAGTGCCCTTAGCATCACCATCTGAACCCAACTGCACATGTGCTGGAGTGACTATCTCAACCCGACGCCAGGATGGTTTGACAACAGCCCGAGTGATAGCAGGTCGACCAGGATGAGGGTCAGGCTGTGGACCCTTAGATTTGCTGGTAGCTGGGGCTTTGGCTACTAACTGTGGGGGACTTTCATCAGGTACCACAGAGACGTGGATTGAAGCATCAACTTTACGAGGTTCTGGACCCGTGGGCTGTTGATCTGCTATCTCTTACATTACTTGACATTCTTGCTTTATCATATAGTAACTCTACTTTTAATACATTAATCATGTAAAGTTGCCCGCACCATGAGATATAAATCCTACTGGGCGTTGTCGCTCACCCTACGTTATTTGTCATTGTGTCTTAGGTGAGGCTGAGGAGAATGAATACACTCACGAGGATGGGGAGGACCAAGAGTGGTCCACGAGTGCCATGATGTCACCAAGTTATCCTAGAAGTCTTTAGTTAGTCCTTTATTTCCATCTTATGTATTAGGGTCAAATGTGCCCTATGTTATGGCTCTGAGTTAGTTCATGTAATAGACATTAGTTGAATTATCAATAAAGTTATTTGATTTAGTTTTATTTAATTGTCCAATGGTTTGTTGTCTATTCTACGCTTTATACTCGCTTACTTGCAACTGCCTCACGTTCCGATATTCCGCGTCGGGCGTGACAATTTTGTGGTATCAGAGCCTAGGATATCCTTACTAGGATAATTAAGTCTAGGATGTTCTAGGACAGACTGCCATGACACATGTCTGAGTCAATTATCATACCTATGTGAGATTTGGGTAGAACCCGGGGTTAAAACCTAAAAGATAATCACACACGCATGAATTAAACTCCACATCAATGTCCTAATGATAAGCTATTTTGTAGGAAACTTAAGAAAGCTAATATGACTGTTGAACGTGCTCAAATGAGGGGCATGCAAGAAACAATCCAAGAACTCACTCGTGCGCTTCTGCAAGCGGCACAAGGAGGAAGAGGAAACCGCGGTGCAGGCGAGTTGCATCGTAATTTCAGAAGTTTAAATCTGCCAAAGTTCAGCAGTACTACTGATCCAGATGAAGCCAAGCACTAGCTAAAGGAGACGGAAAGAATTTTCCATGTCATGCAATGTGCAGCGGGGGACAAGCTGCTATTAGCAACATTTCAACTGGAAAAGGACGCCCGCTCTTGGTGGGAGTATGTGGAAGCAACCAGGGCGAATGGCCAATTCATCTGGACTGAATTCAAAGAAGCTTTTAATTCCAAGTACTTCTCTAAGCAAGTGCAAGAGAAGAAAGCTGCGGAGTTTGCTGCTCTTAAACAGAGAAGCCTGTCTGTAGCTGACTATGAAGCCCAGTGTTCTAGACTGGCAAGATATGTCGAACACCTGGTGAACACCGAAAGGATGAAGGCTAAGCACTTCCTCAACGGCCTTAAGCCTCAGTACATTACTCAATTGGCCCCTCTCGACATTCAGACATATGCCGAGATGGTGAAGAAAGCACAATTGTTAGAAGATGCTATGGATTTCACCGACCATATCAAGGGGAAATTCATAAAGAAAGAACTGACACCTGGTCTGACATCTGCCAAGCCAACTAATGGCAAAAAGTGTCCTTTCAGCATCATGGAAGGACCTAGCCAGAAAAGGAAACCTAAGGTCTTCGTTCCCAACACTCAAGCGAAAAGTAATTGCAAGCACTGTGACAAGCCAGGTCACACAGCAGAGGAATGCTGGAGAAAAGTGGGCGTATGTCTGCGCTGTTGAAGCCGCGAGCACCGTATTCCTGAGTGCCCGCTACTGAAGGAGAATAAGAGGCGCACTAATGTGCCGAAGAAATAGGGAAGACTGCAAACCTTGCATGACGAAGAGCCCACTGAGGAAGGTGGTGTCGTAGAAGGTACCCTACAAGTTTTCTCCCTATCAACATTTGTTTTATTTGATACTGGAGCAACACATTCATTTATATCTCAGAACTTTGCTGAAACCTTGAATGTTAAACCTATATCTATGGGGTGTGAATTCTCTGTCACAACACCACTAGGAGAGAAGGAGAAATTGAACAAATATTTTCCATCTGCCGATGTAAGGATCGGAGAACACAACCTAAAAGCCGACCTGGTGTGTATGCCCATAGAAGGCTATGATGTGATTCTAGGAGCCGACTGGTTGTCCGCTTATGGGGCAAGCGTCGACTGTAAGAAAGGGAAAGTTACATTTGGTGATTTCCCTAAGTTGTCCTTTACTGGGATTAGACATAAGAGACGGATGTCTCTAGTCTCTGCCATAAAGGCCCACAGTATGATAAGGAAAGGTTGCCTTGCATTCCTTGCGGCTGTAATAGTTGAAAAGAAGGGGTCTAAGATAGAAGACATACACATAGTCCAGGACTACCCAGATGTATTTCCCAAAGATCTGCCATGGATTCCCCCTGAATGTGATGTCAACTTCGCCATTGAGTTGATCCCTGGAGCTGCCCCGGTATCGTGTCAACCGTACCGGATGTCACCTGCCGAGTTAAAAGAACTGAAGGCACAACTGATGGAGCTGTTAGAGAAGGGGTTCATTAGACCAAGTACTTCCCCATGGGGAGCACCTGTGCTGTTCGTTAAAAAGAAGGATGAATCTATGAGGCTATACATAGACTATCGACAACTCAATCAGCTAACTATCAAGAATAAGTACCCACTACCTCGAGTCGATGAGCTTTTCAACTAGATATCTGGAGCTCAATATTTCTCCAAGATTGACCTCCGGTCTGGTTACCATCAAATGAGGATTAAGGATGATGACATCTTTAAAACGGCTTTCAGGAGCAGGTATGGACACTATGAATTCATTGTAATGCCTTTTGGTCTGACCAATGCTCCTACAGCCTTTATGCAACTCATGAATAGCATCTACTGACCCTATCTGGATAGGTTTCTGGTCGTTTTCATTGACGACATCCTCATATACTCAAAGACCAAAGAAGAACATGAAGAACATTTGAAGATCACACTACAAGTCTTGCGAGATAACAAACTATATGCAAAGCTAAGTGCGAATTTGGCTCGAAGAAGTGTCCTTCTTGAGCCATGTCATCTCTAAGGACGGCATCTTCGTTGATCCCTCCAAAGTCGAAGCTGTACTTAATTGGGAGAGACCAACCAACGTCACCGAAATCAGAAGCTTCTTAAGACTGGCAGGCTACTATAGGAAGTTGATCAAGGACTTCTCCAAGATTGTCGTTCCTCTCACGCGTCTTACACGAAAGGAGAATCCCTACTCCTGGAGTAAAGAGTGTGAGAAGAGTTTTCAAACTCTAAAAGAATTTCTGACCTCTGCACCTGTTCTCGCTCTTTCAATAGAGGGAGAAGGTTTCTCTATCTACACTGATGCCTCAAGGATTGGGCTTGGTTGTTTATTGATGCAGAAGGAGAAAGTTATTGCTTACTCTTCCAGACAACTGAAGATGCATGAAGTCAACTACCCTGTGCATGATCTTGAGTTGGCTGCCGTGGTCTTCGCCTTAAAAATCTGGAGGCATTATTTATATGGTGAGCAATTCACGGTCTATTCAGACCATAAAAGCCTGAAGTATTTATTTTCCCAGAAGGAACTTAACATGAGGCAGAGAAGATGGCTTGAATACCTGAAAGATTTTAATTTCAACATCTAGTACCATCCAGGTAAGGGAAATGTTGTAGCTGATGCTCTTAGTAGAAAGCCGATGGCATCGTTATCAAGTCTAGTTCTTGGCAAGATGCAATTACTAGAACAATTCGCAAGGTTAGACTTGAACATTGAACATAGGGATGATCGAGTCTTGGTCACCAATATCAAGATTCAATCTGACATGCTGGGAGAAATCAGAGCACAACAGGACAGTGTTCCGTTCTTGGTTCGTATCAAAGAAACCTTGGCAGAAAGACCTGATTTTGCTATGACGGAGGATGGAAGGCTAGTATTCCAAGGAAGGACATGTGTTTTGGACAATGAAGAATTGAAGAGAAAGTTAATGGACGAAGCTCACCAGACAAAATATACCATTCATCCTGGAGGTACCAAAATGTATCAAGATATGAAAAGAACGTTTTGGTGGCCGAACATGAAGAGAGAAGTAGCCGAGCATGCCGCTCATTGCCTTACTTGCCAACAGGTAAAGGCAGAACACATGCGCCCTGCTGGCGTACTCAGACCATTAGATATTCTGAAATGGAAATGGGAAAGCATTGGCATGGACTTCATCATGGGGTTACCCAAGACTCGTGGTGGACTCGACGCCATATGGGTCATTGTCGATCGACTAACCAAATCCGCCCACTTTCTAGCTATAAAGTGTAAATGGTCGGTGGAGGTATTAGCTGCCTTATATGTCAAGGAGATAGTGAGACTACACGGTGTTCCATCATCTATTATTTTGGATCGAGATCCGAGGTTCACGTCTCATTTATGGAAGGGACTGCAGACTGCACTTGGTAGTAAGCTCAATTTTAGTACCGCTTTTCACCCACAGACTGATGGGCAACTGAGACAACCAACCAGATTGTAGAAGATATGTTAAGGGCTTGCACCATAGATTTCAAAGGCTACTAGAATGAACACTTATCCTTGATCGAGTTCGCTTACAACAATAGGTACCAGGCGAGTATTAAAATGGCACCATTCGAAGCACTTTATGGTAGAAACTGTAGATCTCCTGCATACTGGAATGAAGTCGGGGAACAGCAATGGCTAGGCCCAGACATGGTGCAAAATACTACCAGGGATATACAGGTGATTAGAGACCGGCTCAAGACTGCTCAGTCCAGACAGAAGAGTTATGCTGACAAGAGGAGGCGAGATTTAGAATTTCAAGTAGGAGACCATGTACTCTTGAAGGTATCCCCTACCCGTGGCATCCAAAGATTTGGTGTGAAAGGAAAGCTCAGTCCAAGATTCATTGGTCCTTTTGAAGTGCTCGAAAGGGTTGGTGAGGTTGTTACATGTTTCCATGCTGAGAAAATATGTGTACGATCCTATGCACATCATTCGCCATGAGAAGTTGGTGTTGAACAAGGACATGACATACGAGGAGAAACCAGTCAAGATACTAGAACGGAAGGTGCAGCAACTCAGAAACCGTCCCATCCATGTGGTGAAAGTACTGTGGAATAACTGTGGAGTGGAAGAAGCCACATGGGAACCTAAAGGAATCATCAGACGAAACTACCCCGATCATTTCGGTAAGATAATCTCTCCTTCATGACCCTATGAATTTGGGGACCAAATTCTTTTTAAGAGGGGGAGGATGTAGCAACCCGATATTTTAAATAATTAAATAAATTGAAATAATAGGAGAAATGGATTAAAATAAAATCTAATAAATATTAAAAAGGTATGGGCTTAATTTAATTAGCTCATGCAAAGGTTAATGGGCCAAATTGGGAATATGAATGATGGAACAAGAACAAATACTCTAAAATTCGTAACCATAATTATGGGGAAAAATAGAAAAGGGTAAAAGAGGGATTGAAACCATGGCAATTGGCCATGAATGGCAAGCCAAATCATCCCCCACCATTACAACAACCTTCTAGAGGGTTTCCACTCCAATAGGGAGAGGAGATCACCAAAACAAGGAAGGGAAGAACTGGAATTTGCAACCCCCCTTTCCTAGTTCCATTAGGACATGAATTTCACCCTAAACATATAAGAACTTGTCCTAAAACTAAAAGGGAAGATTCACATACTTGCTGGGGTAGTGGGAGGCGGAGCTAGGGCGTCAAGAGCAGAGGAGGATGTCTGGGAACCCAAGCTTTTTCTCAAACCGTGCTCTGCTGCATCCTGCGCATGGGTCTGGTGTTTAAGGTTCACAAGGGTAGGTATTCTCAGGCCAAAGAAGCATCTAAATCATCCTATATTGTAGAGCATCATGTTCTCTTTCATTTGCAAGTGATATGCCCAAATTCCATCATGTATTTGTTGAGATATAAGCGTTTTCCCTTCGTTGCGTATGACTGTCCCGTTTCTTGTTCATGCATGTTTACACGCCTTATGGGACCAAATTGATCCAGTCCAAAGGCATAGATCTCTTCATCTTGATGTCCTCTACAAGTTTCATGTTCACCACTTTGTCCCATGTGCCCTAGTTTAAGAGATATAAGTGTTTTATGAAGATCGCTACAGGTTTCCTGCGTTTTCTGCCGTTTTCAGGTTGATGCTTGAATCGCGTCCAGATCAGGCGACGCGATTCATGGCACTGGTATCATGTCGGCTTCTGCCACCGTGATTACCCAAAATGCATCTGTTGAGGGCGACGCGATTTTGCATGCCCAACGCCTCAAACGGTGCGCCGTCTGACCTATCAGACGTCCGCTGAAACGCGACCGAGGAGGTCGACGCGTTTCTCTTTGTTTTCGGGCCTCTGGGAAAGCACGCCGTTTGACTGATTAGGGTTTCAAGAATGCAGCGGTCTCAGCCGATGTGTTTCATCCTACCTTTAAATCACGGCCAGGGCCCCCGACGCGATTTGGCTACATTATTCCAGCAGCTATTTTAGCTCTATTTAAATGATACTTTGGACTATTTAAACATGTATATACCCTGTTAAGTGGTGTAATGAACAGTGAACTACCATGCTATTAAAATTTGCTATATGTCATTTAATTCTTTAATTTAAAAGTTAATGTGCACAATTATTCTTGTCTCATGATTTCATGTACACGCACACACCAAATATTCATCCTTGCCATAAAATAATGTAGAAATACATGAAATAAATTATCTGGTAATTTACTTAAATAATTGTACATAAATCGCCCATTTTAATAATAACATTGTCTTCGTTTATTTCGTGGTTTGAACACCGAGATCGCCGCTCCACTGTTCTGAAATTTCTCTAGAATGTGGAGCAACTTGTTTCCTTTACACACTACTCTCTTGACAAGTTGGAACCTCTCTATCGGACATTCCGTTCTGGTAGACAAGGGACCTTTTGTTAAGACCTCCGTAAGACTCCGTACTCTGTGGATTCCCTCATGGAGACCGAGCTGGTTGTACCCTAACGCCCATAACACCTCTTAGGGATCGATATGATCCAGACGGCTTCAGAAGTTCTCTCTTATCTTGATATCACGCCGGACCTCTGGACCTGTGCATAACATGGCCAGTGGAAGGGTAGTGAATTCCACCTGACTGCCAACACCAATTACACGTGTTATGCAACTGTTACTATCGCTCATTTAATTCGACGTTTTATGCACATTGACCTATAGTTCTCGTCTATACTCTACTCTCTCATCTATTCACACTCTCTCTGCTATCTCGTCTATTTATCTAGTACTCTCATCTACTTCTTGGTACTCTCTATTGGCCATCGACTGGTTGTCTAAAGATAAACAATATAACTAATGTCTGGCAATATATAAGGGCCTGGTCAGGTCTTGGGATGTGCGCCCAAAAATGCTATTGGCCCGCGGGAGTTAAATGACCAGAGTGTTTGGCATTACACTTAAGCGCTATCTATCTCGACTATCTAAATGACAATCAAAGTGCTATACTATACTCGTTGTGCTATTTTACATTTGTGCTATTCGTGCTATGGCCATCCTGCTTTGTGCTATATTTGGAAACTTGTGCTATTTCAATCACGTGCTATCATGTTATCTCTTACATTACTTGACACTCTCGCTTTATCATATAGTAACTCTACTTTTAATACATTAATCATGTAAAGTTGATTGCACCATGAGATATAAATCCTACTGGGTGTTGTCGCTCACCCTACGTTATTTGTCATTGTGTCTTAGGTGAGGCTGAGGAGAATGAATACACTCACGAGGATGGGGAGGACTAGGAGTGATCCACGAGTGCCATGATGTCACCAAGTTATCCTAGAAGTCATTAGTTACTCCTTTATTTCCATATTATGTATTAGAGTCAAATGGGCCCTATGTTATGGTTCTGAGTTAGTTCATGTAATAGACATCAGTTGAATTATCAATTAAATTATTTGATTTAGTTTTATTTAATTATCCAATGGTTTGTTGTCTATTCTATGCTCCATACTCGCTTACTTGTAACTGCCTCACGTTCCGATATTTCGCGTCGGGGCGTGATACACTACAAGAAAAATTGAGATTAGCGACAGAAATTTGTGGCAGGAATTTTTCAACGCAAATCTGTCGCAAATATGCGACGGATTAGCGGCAAAAACTTTTCATCGCAGATCAACGACGGATCCGCGACAGAAATTAATTATTGCTAAGTATTTGTTGCATTATTTAAATTATAGTAGTTTACTTATATTATAGATATAGTTATTTATATTATTTCATATATATGTAATATAGTATGCATGTTTTTTCTAATTATTATGAAAATGACATAAAATAAATATAAATATATATTTAAAAAATTATATGTTATAATTTTTAGTTTAGTCAATATATATGTATATAATATTTGTTATGTACATATATACAGGATATTTGGATACTTATAAAATGTATTGTAGTTGCTTAGTGAATATACATGTGATAAAATTTTTAAATGTTAACTATTTATAATTATTAATAGTAATATTTATATTTCATATTATGATATATTATATTATATATTTTAATATTATATAGCTCATCAAGAGTAATTCCAACAGTCATATTTTTGATCGAGAAGAAATTCAATGGTTGACTTTTGATTAATTGTAGATTCAATTGTCAAATCTTGATTAGATGTAGATTAGGAGCAAATCAAACCGTTGGATTATTATATATTGGTATAAAACCCAACTGACCTTATAATAAAATATTATTTTCTAAATTTTATACATTTGTTATTACAACATATATTGTTTCCGTTACAGACCCGTCCCTAAAAGAGATATATATTTTTTCAAATTGGCTATGAGTATAGTTTGACATTTATTATATTCGAGGTGTGGCTTTGAGTATAGTTTATATATTTGAAGTTTACATATATATATATATATATATATATATATATATATATTTTTTTTAATGCTATGAGCTTAGTCATCATTTGAAAAATGTTAGCATATATAATGTATAATGTTTTTATATTATTCATAATCAACTTTTTTATATTAACAAAAATTTTAAATTGAATTTTATTATTCTTATGCGACATAAAAGAATAGAAAATATAATAAACAATCAACTAAAAATAAAAAAATATTAAATGTTATATATTTATAAATTAAATATATAACTTAATAAGGATGCATATAAAGTTGTAAAAATATGATCTTGTAGCAAATATTCTAGAAAGAATTAGAACTCAAGTGTTCACAAATGAAAATGTGATGCATATAGAGTTTAATCATATTACATGTTTGATAGAACAAAGAGATACATCTTCACCCATTCATTAAGTTGAGGTGGTAGTTGTTTGACAACCACTTTATATAGACGACTTGATTGTAGCCATCAACAAAGATTGATATAATCTATGTAGTCATCTACATATATATATATATATATATATATATATATATATATATATATATATATATATATAGTGTGTGTGTGTGTGTGTGTGTGTGTGTGTGTGTGTTTCTATTTGGGCCGAAACCAAACGGGCCTACACTTGGGAGGAGGGGAAGAACGGTCGCCGGTAGCGAACGGATGCCTGCAAAACCAGAACGGAATCAGGGGGGACCCAGTTGAAGAACCGGGGAGAACCCTCTGATGCCTAAGTCAGTAAACTGCAAGTGAGGCTTTGGAGAAGAAGGCTCAGTATTGTGCAGGAGCGATGTGTCTTAGATTACTTACTTCTGCATAGAGGCTTACCGGAGCCTTTTATAGGCCGAGGTCCTGAAAGAGAGGGACGGAACGTCCCTGATCAATGCCGCAAATGGTGCGCCTGTTAGCGTCCTAAGCGGGGGGTTACGCGTTGAGGCGTCCGTTGAGGAGTTCTGCAGTTAATGCACCACTTGATCGTGGGGCACGTGTGGTGTAGCCGTTATAACCTCCACAATGGGTGAAAGGTTGCTTGGACTCTCTCGGGCGGAAGGTACCGAGCAGGTAGTCTGCTCAGTGGGTTGGACCTGCTGTTCGGTAACTGAGCCTGCTGTTCTGTGCCTGGTGCCCAGAGGCACGGCTTGTGCAGACAGTGCCACAGCGTGCTCCGAATAGGGTCGGTTCAGTAGGCCATGCTTGAACCGAACAGAACGAGAGGCATCCGGGGACGTGCCTCAGGGAGCTCGGTGGTGCTCGGACCTTACGGTCGCTTCCAGGAGTCCTTGGCACGGTCTTTGAGAAGATGTGGCACCCTGTGGAAGGGCCACGTCTGCCTGGAGAGCCTCAACGGGGCCCCAATGGGCCGTGATGGGCCATGATGGGCCTAGGTGGCTAGAAATGGCCACCACACTTGCCCCCCACGCTCTCAGTGGTTCGGGGACCAGAGCAATTGAGAGCGGTGACTTGCCCGGATGTCATACCTGCATTAAATGTTGTATCGTCCTTGGAGATCCGAACGAATACATGACGACGCCGTTTGGGGATTCCCCTCGAACACGGAGCTTTCATAATGAGCGCGGGGGTCGTGTCGAGCCACGGATGTCGCGCGCTCCGTTCGAACAGTCACCAGCGATCCGAGTAGCGACTTGGAGCGGGGGGGGGGGGGGGCAAACTGCCGTTTCTTGTCCGCTTCGAATTTCGCGCCCCTCCTTCCTTATAAAGGAGAAGAGGGGGGTGAAGGCGGGAGCCACGCCTTCGAAATCGTTCAAAATTTTATGCTTTCAGGACCTTCATGCCCCCCAAGCTCTTAGTCGCCTTCTTCCTTGCATTTTCCTCCTGTTCCTTGCTCCCTTCTGCAACTTCTGGCGATGGCAGACAAGGGAAAAGCGGTTACGGTCGCCGGGGCGAGTGGAGTCACCGTGGCCGCGGCTCAAGGGCCGCAATGCTGTCACTACAACGGGCTTCGGGAGCGCTTCCATGAAGGCCACCATGAAGGTGGTTTCAGCAGACGCGCCACGTCCCTTGCTCGAGGAGGGCGAAGGAGCGGGCCGGCCTTCCGCCGCCATGAAGAAGAGGCCGATGCTACTCGATGAGGGTGTGGAGGCCGAAGACCAGCTCCGAGCTTGGAAGAAGAAGAAGCTGGTTCGCGCTGCCCCTCAGCAGAGCGAGGAGGAGACCGAGGAAGAGGTCGACGGGACGCAGTTATTATTGCGCAAGAAGCACAAGGCCGCTGGGGCGGCCGAACAGGAAGCACTGCGGATGCCCTCCACGGCCCGGCCCGAGGTCGCCCAGAGAATGGCGACCGAGCTCGGGCTCGTCGTGCTAAGAGATGGGTCAGAGAGCTCTGTTGAGGAGCGGGAGGAAGTGCCCACGTCATCAGGCCCAAACGAGGGCCACGAAGAGGGAGTTGCTCGTACAGCAGCGTCAAGCACCGGAGGCGCTGAGCAGGATATTGCTGGCGATGCTGCAGAGACCTTTGCTCGAAGGAGTGAGGGTAATGAAGAGACCCCTGCCATAGGGGAGGGGACCTCTCCACACCTCGAAGTGTCGGAGAGGGATGTCCTCGAGGAAACGACAACTGCGGTAACCATCAGGGCTAAAGAGGTTGTGGTTTCTGCCACGGGGACCACTCCTACCGGAGAGACACCGGCTCCGCCAAAGGAAGTTGCCATGGCCCCCCTGCCCCCCACCAAAATGGTTGCGGCAGTGGAGACATCGGCAACCACTTTGGTCCCCACAGTGGTTGGAGAAGCCGAGCGAGGGGCTGAGGAGATGGCCCTGGCGACAGAGGGCCATGAGAAGGTTGCTGATGCCGCTGCTGAGATCGCTAGGAGAGTGCAGGTCTCCGACGAGCGAACGGATGCAAGCGATGCTGTCAATTCCGAGGAGGACCGGAGACCTCTCTCCGCGGTACTGAAGGGGAAGTCGTCTGAGCTCCCCTTGCAAGCAATGCTGGAGGTCACGCTTGGAAGGCTCGGGAGTGATGCTTCAAGGGTTCTGCCTCCGTGTCCGTCCACATCCTACCTGGATAGGATGGTGCGGTGTCAAGACCTGAGCCCGGAGAAGACCCCTGAGCACTGCAGTACGGCCTACCGCCCAGGGCACCTTGCCGAAGACGACGATGATGCAAATGTCGACGTGGGAGCGTTGGTAGATGGAATTGCAAGCTCGATGGTCCTGTTGAAGAAGCTTGCCTTACGCGCCCAGAATCAGAGGCATCTGTGGGAGGCAGAATCCGCCTTCTGCAACGACCTCGTGCAACAGCACAAGGCTCGCGAAGCCGAGCTGCTAGGTGAGGTGAGTAACCTCAAGAATGTGCTCCAGACTTCCGAGCTCAATGTAGCTATTGTGCGGGCGGAAAAGGAGGCAATCGCTCGCATTTTGGCAGATGCAGAGGAGTGGATGGTGGCCATGTACAAGGCGGGTTCGAGCTTCAAGGAAGACCTGGAGCAGTTCGAGGCCCGCTGCTACAAAGTGGGTCTTGATGTCGGGCAGGAGCTCGGGCAGAAGCTAGCAACGACGGAGCGGGCCCAAGCAGCCTTTGAGGCTGTAGTGGGGGAGTGCCGACGCCGCACAAATGATGCCCGTCTGGACGGAGTACGCTTCACCCAGTTCCTATCTGGGCGGATGCCCCCCGCTGATGATGACGACGGCCCCTCCGAGTAGGCCCCCTAATGTACTTGTCACTTGCTTCTTTTTGGCAGCTCCCGCCGAAGCGAGCTTGTAAAGAATCTAAATAGATCTTTCTTCCTTGTGGATGACTTTGCCTTTTCTATCTCTTTCGCTTGCACATGTTCTGTCCGAATCGGAATTCGTTGGTCGTTTAGAAGGGTTCGCAATTACCACACAGGTTGTTATGAACTGAAGACGTTCCAGCCTGAGGTGCTTGCAGGACAACTTCATACTAGGAGATGTCGCTACATCCTTGTGAACTGAGGATCCTGAAATAAGGATGTTTTGGACTTCATCTCTAGCCGGCCAAAAGAATAGGTAGGAGAGAGGTAGGATGCCAACTAAGGCTTTCACAAATAATAAGCCTTGAGATTGGATACATGCCAAGCCCTAGGCACGGCTTCGCCGCTAGCAGTAACGAGCCTATAGGCGCCTTTCCCAAGGGCTTGGGTGACCTGATAAGGTCCTTCCCATTTGGGGGCGAGTTTGCCAACCGCTCTTCGAGGGTCCGATGCCGAGCAGCGGCGCAGGACTAGATTGCCTTCACAAAAGCGCCTTTCCCAAACTCGAACATTATAATATTGTGCGAGTCGTTGTTGATAGGAGACCAAACGAATGCTGGCGTCGCCCTAGCATTCGCCGAGCATGTCGAGGTTCTCTCAAAGCACACGGTTGTTGGCAGCTTCGTCGAAATGAGTTGTTCGGAGAGTGGGGAGAGCCACTTCCAAAGGCACAACAGATTCTGAGCCGTAGGTTAAGTGAAAAGGTGTTTCACCTGTGGCCACTCGTGCTGTTGTTCGGTGGCACCAAAGCACGTTGGGGAGCTCGTCAATCCACGAACTATCGACAGCTTCGACTCTCGTGCGAATCCCATGCAGCAATGTTTGGTTGGCGTTTTTGACCAGACCGTTTGCCTGAGGATGTGCCACGGAGGTGAAGTGGTTGTAGATGCTGAGTTCGGCGCACTTCTGCTTGAAGAAGGTGCTATCGAACTATTTCCCGTTGTCAGAGGTAATCACTCTTGGGACGCCAAACCTGCAAAGGATGTTCTTCCAGACGAACTTCCACGCGGCTTGCTCGGTGATTGTGGTAACGGGCTCTGCTTCGACCCACTTGGTGAAATAGTTGATGGCCACGAACAAGAACTTCTTCCGACCCTGGGCCTCTAGGAAGGGACCCAGGATATCAATGCCCCACCTTGGCGAAAGGGCGAGGCTCAAATAGGTTATGAAGTTGCTCGGCAGGTTGCTTAATGAGCTGCCCGAACTTCTGACATTCCGGGCACCTTCTAACAAAAGACATACAGTCCTTTTGCAGAGAGGGCCACCAGAACCCTGCTCGAATGATGCTGCGTGCCAGCGTTCTGCCCCCCAAGTGGCTTCCGCACAATCCCTCGTGAACCTCTTCGATAGCCGAAAGGGCCTCTTCAGGGCTGAGACACCGTAAGAGGGGTCTTGAAAGGGACCATCGGTAAAGCTTGCCTTCAATGAGGGTGAAACGCTGAGATCGCAGTCTGATCTTCCGGGCTTCGCCCTGCTCAGGGGGAAGCTCGCCTCGATGTAGATAGGCCAGGAGAGGGTCCATCTAGTTCGGAATCGAAGGGCCGGAGTCAATGGCTGCGATGTCCACTTCGGTGCTCGGTGAAGTGAGCTCTTCAATAAATATGGAGCGAGACGGGGCGATGTCTCCTGAAGATGCTAACTTGGCGAGTGCATCAGCGCGCACGTTCTACTCCTGTGGGACGTGTATAACCTCGAAGTAAAGGAGGCCATCTGCTCGGCTCTTAACCTACTGGAGGTACTGGGCCATGCGAGGCTCCCTTGCTTCGAACTGTCCGTTCACCTGGCTGGTGACCAGCTGGGAGTTGGTAAAGACCCTAAGCCGAAGGGCTCCGAGGTGCCTGGCCATTCGGATTCCGGACAGCAACGCTTCATACTCGGCGACATTGTTGGAGGCGGCGAAGCAGAACCGGAGGGCGTATTGGAACTCTAATCCTTTCGGGGAGGTGAGGACCAAGCCAGCTCTGCTTCCTGTGACGCAAGAGGATCCATCCACGTAGAGCTCCTATGGGGGCTCGTCGGCTAGTGAAGGGTCCTTCTCAGAAGGGAGAGTACATTCTGCGACGAAGTCAGCCAACGCTTGTGCCTTGATGGCCATCCTTGGACAGTAACTGATGTCGAACTCACCTAGCTCAATGGCCCATTTGATGAGCCTACCGGAAGCCTCTGGCCACTAGAGGATGAGCTTTAGCGGCTGATCGGTAAGGATCGTAATGGAGTGGGCATGAAAGTAAGGTCTAAGCTTCCGCGCGGCTGTGACCAGTGCAAAGGCAAGTTTTTCTGCTCGGGGGTACCTTCTTTCAGCTTCTTGAAGGACCCTGCTAATGTAGTAGACGGGACACTGGGCCACTCCCTCTTCCCTGATCAATACCGCACTGATTGAGTGTACGATAACCGATAGGTATACGAACAAAGGCTCCCCGAGCACGGGTTTTGAGAGGACAGGTGGGGCTGCCAGGTATGCCTTCAGCTCGGTGAAGGCCACTTCGCAGTCCTCGAACCACCGTACATGCCCCCCTTGTTGTGAGGAGCCTCGGGGTCCTCGCAGCAATTTGAAGAAGTTAAAGCTCCCTCTGTTGCTCGGGACATGAATTGGTTGAGTGCGGCCAGGCGTCCAGTCAAACGTTGAACATCGCATACTGTCTTAGGGCTGCTCATTTCAAGTATTGCTTGGATTTTCTTAGGGTTAGCCTCTATTTCTCTGTTGGAGACGAGGAAGCCGAGGAACTTACCCGAGTGCACTCCAAACGCACATTTGGCTAGGTTGAGCTTCATGTTGTACCTTCGCAAAGTTGCGAAGGTCTCTTCGAGGTCGGAGATGTGGTCGACGCTTGGGAGCGTTTAGTCCAACATGTCATCAATGTAGACCTCCATATTTCGCCCAATCTGCAACTCGAACATCTTGTTGACCAGTCGCTGGTATGTTGCACCGGCGTTCTTCAGACCGAAGGGCATCCTGGTAAAGCAGTACAAGCCCAGGTCGGTGACAAACGTGGTGGCGTCTTGGTCCGAAGGATGCATGCTAATCTGGTCATAACCAGAGTATGCATCCAAAAAGGTGAGAAGCTCATGTCCGGACGTTGCATCCACCAACTGGTCAATGCGTGGAAGAGGGAAGTTGTCCTTGGGAGTAGCCTTGTTAAGATCTTTGTAGTCCACACATACGCGCCATTTACCGTTAGCTTTGCGTACGAGGACTACATTGGAGATCCACCTTGGGTACTGGGCTTCCTGGAGGAGCCCAATTGCTTGGCTTCTGACAACGTGATCCTGGATCACGATCTGTCATTCTCTGTTGACGGGTCGCCTTCTCTACTGCACTGGTGGGATCCGTGGGTCCAAGCGGAGGCAATGCGTCATCACATCTGGAGGGATGCCCGGTAGCTCATCATCTGACCATGTGAACACGTCCAAATTGGCTAACAAGAAAGTGTTGTAACGCCACTGTTCGGCTTCCGACGGTAGTGCGCCAATGTAAAGGATGTGTTCGGGGTCGTCATCCACCCGAACAGGAAGGAGGTCCTCGGCAAGGGTTCCACGGCTAGTGGAGGGCTGATCGGCTGGTGGAAGTACAGGAGCTGGAGCCACGAGTGGTTGCTTGTCTCTTAAGGAGAGGACGTAGCACCGTCGGGACTCACGCTGGCAATCGAGCACCTCGCCGATCCCACTCAGAGTGGGAAACTTCATCTTCTGGTGTAGAGACGAAGGTACTGCCTTGATTCGCCCGATCAGACCTCTGCCAAGAATGGCGTTGTAACCGGACATATCTCTGATGACCAAAAAATCAACCACCTTGGTCACGCTTCTCGGGGCCATCCCAAGTGTTTTGGGAGGCGAGCTCTTCCCATGGGCTGAACTGAAACCCCCGAGAAGCCGAACAAAGGCAACTCTACTGGGGTAAGCTGGTCGGTCTTGAGGCCCATAAGGAGATAACAGTCATAAGCCAACACGTCGGGGGCACTTCCATTATCTACCAGAATCCGGCGCACATTACAATGATTGATGGTGGCCGAAACAACCAACGCATCTGTGTGCGGCGTCGTAACTCCTACAAGATCTTCGTCCGAGAAGGTTATGACCTCCTCGGACTGTGCGCGTGCAGGGTTGGTAGGGTATGGGGCTGGCCGTGTCGTCGGAGGCCTGTCCACGATGTGTACTCGCCTTGCGCAATCGCGTCGGCTCTGAGTGCTCTCTCCATCTGTGCCGAATCCTCCCGCGATCACATTGATTTCTTGCCCATTGGGTTCATTGTTGATCGGTTGTTCGGGAGTCCGCTCTCAGTGTCTGGGGCGGTCTTCATTCCAGCACACGAACCGTCCGAGGTAGCCGCGCTTAATAAGGGACTCGATTTCGTCCTTGAGCTGACAGCATTCGGAGGTGTCATGGCCGTGGTCATGGTGGAAGCGACAATACTTCTCTTGGTTGCGCCTTCTGGGGTCGGAGCGCATCCTAGGTGGCCACCGAACATATGGCTCGTCCCGGATTTCTGCCAGGATCTGTTCGGGTGCCACTGTGAGCAGGGTGTAGTCGGTGAAGGGGCGTGGTCGGCGGGGTGAATCCCGGTTGCGTCGTCCTTTCTTCCAATCACGGTTGGAAATGTGGTTGAAAGACCTCTTTTTGTCCGACGATTCTCCCTGCTCTACTCGGTCAGCAGCCAGACTCTCCTCGCACGCGGCGTGGCATTGTGCAGTAGAGAGGAGCTCGGTAAGGGTGGAAGGCTGCTGCACTCACAGCGTCCTCTACAGAAAACCATCATGAGTACCCTGGATAAGGGCACTGGTGGCTAACAGAACATCGAGGCGTGGGATGCGGAGCGCCTCAGTCTGGAACCTCTTGACGTAGTCCCAGAGCGCTTCTCCCTTCTTTTGCCGAACAGCGAGAAGGGAGGCCGCGGTGCGCGGTTGCGACCTTCCGCCCAGGAAGTTGTCCCGAAAGGACTTCTTCAACTGGTGGAAGGAAGAGATGGAACCTGCAGGAAGGGCTTCGAACCAGGCCCAAGCAGTTTCCTTCAAGGTGGCTAGGAAGGCCCGGCATTTGGCTGCATCAGATGCTCCATGGAACACCATATGCGACTCAAACCCATGGATGTGATCCGCGGGGTCAGAAGTGTCGTCGTATGGAGCGATGGTGGGCAGAGGGAGCTTGGGAGAGACCCGAGCCTCCAGGATCTCCGCGATGAACGAGGAGTGGAAGTTCAGGTCCTCCTCGGCTGAAGCTTTTCCCTCAGCATGCAGGACCATCGCATCCACACAACGTTCCAAGTCGACGACGCGGCGCAGGCGCCTGGCCAGCTCCTGTTCGGAGTAGGACGAATCTGCATGCCCAGTCCTGTGGGAGTTGGTTCCCATGACCGAGCACGGCAAGCGTGGGGCCGCTACGGAGCGACGGGGAGAGCGACCACGGCGCTCTGGTGCTTTCTCATCAGACGGGGAGCGGCGCGACCTCTGCGGTGAACCCGCATGCTGCTCCTGAGGCGCAGGGGGGGGCGTGAGATCGTCGGTGAGATGACTCTGCCTGAAGTTCCTGCGGCAAGGAGGCCGCCGGGGCCGGCTGCCTAGTCAACTAGGTCTGAAGGCCTAGGCATATGCCCGTCAGTTGTTGCATCTGTCTCCGGAGTTCTGCTACTTCTAGGGCGGTTGCTGGCACGGTGACAGCTGGCGAGGGGATGCCTCCGGTAGCGACAACAGGGGCTACGATGACGTCGACGGGGGGGGGGGGGGGGCTTGCTGATGGGAGTCTGCTCGTGACTGGCGAGACCTCGTCATACGGCTCCCTATGTTCTGGTACGAGGATCGTCCACGAGCCATGGCTGTCGTCGCTTCCCACAGACAGCGCCAAAAGTGTGGAGGTGTTTTCCTGTTTGGGCCGAAACCAAACGGGCCTACACTTGGGAGGAGGGGAAGAACGGTCGTCGGTAGTGGACGGATGCCTGCAAAGCCAGAACAGAATCAGGGGGGACCCGGTTGAAGAACCGGGGAGAACCCTCTGATGCCTAAGTCAGTAAACTGCAAGTGAGACTTTAGAGAAGAAGGGTTCAGTATTGTGTAGGAGTGATGTGTCTTAGATTACTTACTTCTGCATAGAGGCTTACCGGAGCCTTTTATAGGCCGAGGTTCTGAAAGAGAAGGATGGAACGTCCCTGATCAATGCCGCAAAGGGTGCACCTGTTAGCGTCCTTAGCGGGGGGTTACGCGTTGAGGTGTCTGTTGAGGAGTTCTGCAGTTAATGCACCACTTAAACGTGGGGCGCGTGCGGTGTAGCCGTTATAACCGCCACGATGGGTGAAAGGTTGCTTGGACTCTCTCGGGCGGAAGGTACCGAGCAGGTAGTCTACTCGGTGGGCTAGACATGTTGTTCGGTAACCGAGCCCGCTATTTTGTGCCTGGTGCCCGGAGGCACGGCTTGTGCAGATAGTGCCACAACGTGCTCCGAACAGGGTCGGTTCAGTAGGCCATGCTTGAACCGAACAGAACGAGAGGCGTCCGGGGACGTGCCTCAGGGAGCTCGGTGGTGCTCGGACCTTACAGTCGCTTCCAGGAGTCCTTGGCACGGTCTTTGAGGAGACGTGGCGCACTGTGGAAGGGCCACGTCTGCCTGGAGAACCTCAACGGGGCCCCAATGGGCCGTGACGGGCCATGATGGGCCTAGGTGGCTAGAAATGGCCACCACAATATATATATAGACTTAGAAGCGTGGGGAGTCATCGGTGTTAATATATATCTATATATATATAGAGAGAGAGAGATATAGATATAGTTAAATTTGGTTAAATATGTATAATATAATTAATATAAATAATAATTTAATAAAAAAATATTTACATGTATAATTAAGTATATATATTCATATATATGAATGCATTTATATATAAAATAAATAGATATAGTTAACTTCTTACTAAATATATATAATGTAAATCAATATATAATAATTATACATAATTATATATATTTATTTAGACATAGTCATCCATAAATATATTTACATAAATGTGAATATATATAGTTAAATATGATTGAATATATATAATATAATTAAAATATAATTATTATATATAATATAATTATATAAAAGTTGAGAATATATCACATATCTTGTTAACATATTAAATTTATTTAATTTTTATTTAGGAACATTGGTTAAATAACCAGAATAGCTTACAAATGTTACAATGTTGAGGATATATTTTCCCAAACCCCGCCCCAAATCCCCGTTCTCAGCGCTAAATCTCCAAAATATTCCCCCCTCCCCCGCACCCAAATCCCCAAATTTCCTCTTCCCTCGGGTGTTTCCCAGCTAGCAAGCCCAGAGGGGGGGGGGTGAATGAGATTCTTAAAATTTTGATCACTTTAAAACCTGTCCAGAAAAACAATCACACAAAAACACTTCGATGATAGTTAGTGTTAGTGAAAAGAAGATAGCAAACACAAGGCAATCAACCATGCGACACAAGGATTTATCCTGGTTCAGACCTCCTCTCCACAGGAGTCCTATGTCCAGTCCCTGAGCAATACCTCAAGATTTCACTACCCAAGGGTACAGTCCCCCTCAAGGACACTTACACACCCAGCCGCAGCTGGTCTTCTCTTCACAACCCGAAGAGGAATTACAACACCCTGGATCCCACCAGGTCTTCCTTCTATACGAAGGAAACAAACACCTTGGATGTGACGACCTTCATTATACCGGTACGGTTATACCAACCCACATCGGTATAACAGCATTATCACAGTGGGACATTTACCCAACAATAACATTCAGCTGAGATACACGTGAATATAAGAACAGAGTAGCGGAAGTAAAAGAACCACTGTCTTCATTTCATTCATCATCCACATTTAACATACATGATTCGATAACATTTAAAGAACTAAAAGTCCACATAATTAATTGCTGAAAATCAAATACATAATTGTCCACACTTAAACATTTCATTTCCATAATAATGCTAGTACAATGTTGCAATTACATACTAGGAAATCAAATATCACAAGGTACACCGACGATCTAATCTCCACGCTCGGAGTCAGTCTCCACTGCCTCCTCCGCAAGTGTGTCTTCACCAACTACACCTGTACGCCGAAGCAAGTAATGAGTCTAAAAGACTCAGAAAATAACTCTACACCTACCATACATGCACATATCATAGCAGGTTTTACATACACATTTGCAAGACACAACATATAGCATGCTTGTGATTGAAATTAACAACCTAACATGGTGATTCTACTTATTAAACACATGATTCATGCTTTCGGATTTTCTAAATCAAAATCTCCTATCACATGCTCTCTAATCATTCCTACACATGACTATTCTACTTTCATTTAAACTACAACTTCTAAATCACATAGTATACACTTTACACATGCACATTTACACATTTTTCACATTCACATTGTTTACACATGAACACATACACATTTCCACTTTCACATTTAGTGCCGTGACACATAGTCCAAACCACCAGAGAAGGACACATCACATCACATACACATACACATAGACGTCACCTAGGCAATACAGTGACGACTCTTGGACTGCGCAGACCGGGAGAACAAGTCTCCACCCTAACCAGTGGTACTTGTCCACCTCCAGGATTTCATCCTAATGCCCTTAGGATCACAACACATTGAACCTTCTCAAGGGGACTTTTCCCTGATACGGTTCCACTGCCCTCTATGGAAGCAATGTCACACTTGGCACAATTTACACATTTACCGATTTTTAACACATATCTTTACACATGTCACTTGGCTCTCATTCTTTTTCTCACTCACACAAGGGCTCTGTTTTTCCCTAACATGATTCTACAGTTAACAGGGACTACATGTTCAGAATTTTACACAAATCAGATCACACCCACATGTCACATTATTCCCACATTAGCATGCATTCTTTTTCATATTTCTTGCATGGAAAAATTCATATTTCACTATACAGTTGTCCAAATGACTTGAAAATTTAACCACATTCTGATCTTAGGTTTATGATTCCACATGAAAACTTTCAGATTTTTATGACTCAAAATGAAGTTACAGAAAATTTAACATCAATTTCACATTATTATTCATAATGCAAATTAACATGGAGTTGAACATAATCACAAATTTTAACAGCTCACTATCTGCACCCTAGCATGCACAGGGTCACAGAATTTATTCCCGAATTTACCGAGCAACACGCAATTTACTGGAAATTTAACATGACCTACGCATGATTTCTATTTCCCAAAACAGAAATTTCAATAACCATACAAGCAGGGGAAAAATGTCAGAAACTCAGAGCACAGATAGGATCATGCATACATGGTCTAACAAATTTGGGCAACAAAACTTTGCCACTGATCATTAGAATCATGGTGAATACACATTGCCATTCTTTTCGCATACACATTAGATAGACGAATAAACTCAACCACCCACAAAATAATTGTACATTCATTCTACCATTCATCACATTAGCTAGTATACATAGCATATAAGAATTACATTATATCCTCATCGCAAAACATGTTGAAATTAATCATATAGAAGGGCAGAACAGTTCACTGTTCTGTCCAGACGAACTTGGCGGAGGTCTCTGGCCGTTCCAAGAGTGGACAGCAAGATCGCTGGACGCACACCAGGGATCTCGGCGTCAAGGGCATTGACGCCAAGTTCCTGTCTGTGCAGAAACACAGACCGAACTCCAAATGCAAAGGTGAAAGGGGGATCTAGGACGCGAGGAAAAATACATAAAAATTATAAAACCCTACTTGGCATCTACATGGACGGAGGGTGAGGGTTACTTGCCTCTGAAAAATACTACAAGGGATCTAAAATGGCGGTGAAGCTCTCCTTGGGCAGTCCCAAGAAGCCTCCAATGACACCTTCCTCCGGGTTCCTGACTGATGTAGACACCAAAGAGAGATCGGGGAAGCCTTCCCTGATGCTCCAGCTATCTCCCAGTCATTGTAGATGGCCGGATGAAGCTCCAAATTCCCGGATCTAGGCTTGCAAAGACAGGTCCTTCTCACAGAAACTAGGGTTTGTCTTCTTCTCTTTGCAAAGAGCCAAGAGAGGGCTGAGGGTTGAAACATGGGTTTGTATATAGAGGAGAGGAGCTCTCCTCTCACGCAGGTCGGACAAGAGGCTTTCAAACCGTTGGAGACAGCTCCCCAATGGGTGAGCTAGCTTGCTCCCAGAATTCTGGGCTCTGCATCGCATGCAGGTCAGAGAAGTTGGCGTCCACATCGCTGGACGCTGGGGCTAGTGTTGGCGTCCATATGGTTGACGCCGACACCACATCGACGTCTGTTGATATTGACGCCAATCTGGCCTTCGGCCAGAACTCTAAAACATGCAGAAACCATATACATCTTATACCTATATATGTCATATGTGTACCATCATATCCTTCGTACATTATTTACATCTAATTTATACACATGCATGCAATAGTATACTAACTAGTACTTACGTAGATATTTACATACGTACATACACAACATGAATTATTTACATGCAATACAATAATGCAACAAAATTGAGGGCCTTACACCCTCTCCCCTTTAAAAGAAACTTTGTCCTCGAAGTTAGAACGACGCTACTCAAACAAAAGGGGAT
>CM024755.1:97810140-97956177 GCA_014218235.1 Colocasia esculenta | reverse complement strand
ACACCGCAACGTCCAGTGGCAGTTAGCAGTACTCAGGTACCTTCTCAACGTTCCCTGGTGTGAAGAAGGAGTGTCCCCATTGCGGGAAGACACACGGTGGTACGGAGTGTTGGATGGTAGCGGGAAAATGCTTGAAGTGCGGGAGCAGTGACCACAAGATCAAGGATTGTCTGAGACTTCAGCAGGGTGTCTAGCGCAGAGCGCCAACCCCAGCAGTGGTAGCAGCATCCGCGCCAGCTACAGGAAGACCAGGAAGGCCTCGAGCCCAAGCTTGAGTGTTTGCCCTAGCACGAGAGGACGCCGAGTAGGCGGAGCATGTCACCGAAGGTACGGTTTTACTTCTAGGTGTGCACGCTCGGGTTTTGTTCGATACGGGTGCCACTCACTCGTTCATCTCCGAGCGGTTCGCTAGGCAGTTAGCTCTAGAGTCAGGCGTAGAGTCTGAAGATTTAGAAGTCCCGTTGTCTGTACACACACCCGCGGGTACGGTATCGACTGGGAAGTGTATTCCGTCGTTACCTGTGTGCATTGAGGATAAAGTCCTAGAAGGGTGTTTCTTCTTGCTAAAGATGAAGGACTTTGATGCTATTCTTGGTCTGGATTGGCTAGAGGAGCACTATGCGTTAGTAGATTGTCGTCGGAAGAGGATTGTTTTCCGCATTCCTGGTGAGGACGAGTTCTCTCATCCCTTGCCAAGAAACTTGGCGGGAAAGTTGGTCATCTCTGCCATGAAGGCGATGCGCATGGTAAACAAGGGTTGTGACGCTTTTCTTGCCAGCGTAGTGTTGATACCCGAGGCTGGTGAGTAACCTACTCTTGCAGAGATCGAGGTAGTGCAGGATTTTCCAGACGTCTTTCCCGATGATTTGTTTGGATTGCCACTGGGTAGAGAGATAGAGTTCACCATAGAGTTGCTTCTGGGCACCTCTCTTATCTCGAAGGCTCCATATCGGATGGCACCTGTGGAGTTAGCCAAATTAAGGAAGCAGTTGCAAGAATTGCTAGTTAAAGGGATTTATTCGCCCTAGTGTTTCCCCTTGGGGCGCACCTGTCTTATTCGTAAAGAAGAAGGATGGATCACTTAGGTTATGCATCGATTATAGGAAGCTAAACCAAGTGACAGTGAAGAACAGGTATCCTTACCTCGTATTGATGATTTGTTTGACAGTTGCAAAATGCATCAGTCTTTTCTAAGATCGATTTGCGATCTGGTTATCATCAGTTGAGGATAGGAGTGAGGATGTGTCCAAGACGGCATTTAGAACCCGTTATGGACATTATGAGTTTTTGGTCCTTCCTTTAGGATTGACCAACGCCCCTGCAGCGTTCATGGATCTCATGAACAGGGTTTTTAGGCCGTACTTAGATAGTTTTATTGTGATATTTATCGATGATGTGTTGGTCAACTCTCCGGATGAGGCCACACACCGTCAGCATTTGAGGGTAGTGTTAGAGGTTCTCCGTGAGCACAAGATGTATGCAAAATTCAGCAAGTGCGATTTTTGGTTGCGCGAGTTCATTTTCTTGGGCATTTTATCTCCGGTGCTGGTGTAGCAGTTGATCCAGCAAAGGTCCAGGCAGTTATGGATTGGGAGACCCCAAGACCCCTTCGGAGATTCGTAGTTTTCTTGGTTTGGCTGGTTACTATCGGCGATTCATGAGGGATTTTCATCCATCGCCGCCCCATTGACTCAGCTTACCAGAAAGGGTGAGAAGTTTGTGTGGTTCGAGACATGTGAGAGTAGCTTTCAATTATTGAAGGCTAAACTTACTCCGCTCCAGTATTGGTATTACCTAGTGGTGCTGAAGGTTTTTCCATTTATACGGATGCATCTCGGATTGCTTAGGCTGTGTACTAATGCAGCAAGGAAGGGTAGTGGCGTATGCTTCTCGCCAATTGAAGGAGCATGAGCGTAACTATCCGACTCATGATTGGAACTTGTGGCAGTGGTTCATGCACTAAAGATCTGGATGGCACTATCTTTATGGTGTCAGATTTGAGGTGTTTCACTGACCATAAGAGCTTGAAGTATCTCTTCTCCCAGAAAGAACTAAACCTACGACAGGAGATGGATTGAGTTCCTCAAGGACTACGACTTCGATCTTCAATATCATCCAAGAAAGGCGAATGTCGTAGCGGATGCTCTTAGCAGGAGGAGGTCTTCGCTCCAGCAGGATTGGAAGATGTTGGAGGATGCGGCATGTTCGATGACTGAGTTAGAGCCCTTATGTCAGGCTTTTGTGGCTTAGTTATCCCTTAGGTCTTCAGTGTTGGATGAGGTGATCGAGCAACAGAAAGCCGACCCTAGACTCCAAGAGTTAGTGGGCAAGGCAGGCATCACTCGTGATGAGGATGGTGTGATTAGATTCCACCACCGAGTGTGTGTCCCTGACATGGTAGATGTCCATGAGCATGTTTTAGCAGAAGCTCATAGGTCGAGATTCTCTATTCATCCGGGTAACACTAAGATGTACCAGGATTTGAAGAGGTCCTTTTGGTGGTCCGGCATGAAGAGGGATGCAGCGGATTATGTATCTAGGTGTTTAGTGTGCCAATAAGTGAAGGCCGAGCGGCAGCGACCATCTGGTCTTATGCAGAAGATGGAGATCCCAGTTTGGAAGTGGGAAGCTGTCACTATAGATTTTGTTTCAGGTTTGCCTCGATCTAGACGGGGTAATGACTCGATTTGGGTAGTCGTAGATAGATTCTCGAAGACTGTGCATTTCTTGCCTATGAAAAAGAATCAGTCAGTAGAGAGCTTGGCTAGATTGTATGTCAGTAGCATTATTAGGTTGCATGGTGTGCCGAAGTCGATCATTTCGGATCGAGATTTGAGATTTACTTTGAGGCTGTGGAAGGGTCTTCAGGATGCTTTAGGTTCGGAGCTAAAGCTCAGTTCGGCGTTTCATCCCCAGACAGATGGACAGTCTGAGAGGACTATCCAGACGCTTGAGGATATGTTGAGGGCGTGTGTACTGGATTGGAAGGATGATTGGGAGCGCCATTTCCTCTCTAGTGGAGTTCGCATATAACAACAGTTTTCATGCGAGCATTGGTATGGCTCCATTTGAGGCATGTATGGAAGGCCTTGCAGATCTCCTTTATGTTGGGAGGAGACGGCGATAGACAGTTGATCGGTCCAGAGTTAGTTTAGGAGACTTCGGATAAGATTCAGCTTATCAGGAAGAGGCTTGTTGCGGCACAAGATAGGCAAAAGAGCTACGCCGACAACAGGAGGAAGGATTTGGAGTTCGAGGTGGGTGAACATGTCTTTTTGAAGATTTCACCTACTCGAGGTGTCGTCAGGTTTGGCAGGCATAGAAAATTAAGTCCCAGATTCATTGGCCCGTATAAGATTCTCAGCGTTTAGGTAGCGTGGCTTACGAGCTAGCTTTGCCTCGGCTTTAGCTAGTGTTCATCCCGTTTTCCACGTATCTATGCTCAGGAAGTATGTTCGAGATCCGTCTCATGTTATTAGTCACGAGCAAGTGGAGATCCAGCCAGATCTGTCATATGTGGAGCAACCAGCAGCTATTCTTGACCGGAAGGTCCAACATCTCCGGAACAAGAGTATTACGTCAGTGAAGGTTCTATGGCGGAACTTCTCGCGAGAGGAGGCTACTTGGGAGCTTGAGGATGCGATGAGGAAGAAGTATCCTCATTTGTTCGAGTAGTATTGTTTAAACTTCGAGGATGAAGTTTCCTTAAGGGGGAGAGGGTGTAAGGCCTCAAATTTGTCCTTTTATTTTGATGTGTGTGTGGATTCGTGCTTGTGTGTAAATATTATGTATGCATATGTAGATATCTAGTACATATTAGCTAGGTGTACTTATGTATGCATGTGTATGTTAGTTGTAAATATGTCGGGTTGCATGGTGTAGTAGTGTGTATATTATACTACATATATTGCATGCATATATAGTGTACACATGGTTTTCTGCATGGTTTTTAAGTTTGGCCGAAGAACAAATTGGCGGCAACATCAGTGGACTTTATGATGAGTAAACGTCCATGTCGATGAGACGCCACACTAAAGTAGACGGCCATCTATGTGGACGTCTACTTCTCTGAATTTTTGTGTGCAGCAAACCCAGAAATTCCGGGTTTGCCTTGCTCACCGATTGGGTAGATGTCCCCAACGGCTATCCATCCTTCCCATCACCTGTGCGTGGGACTCCAAGGCCAAGGCTTATAAACTAGCCCTCCTTGTAAATGGGAGAGCTCTCTTGGCTCTTTGCAAAGAGGAAAACCCTAGCTGTGAGAACAAGAGAAAACCTGAACCTTTGGAGGCTTTGATCTGGCGGATTGAGGCTTCTTCCGGCGATCTACACCTACTAGGAGGAAGTCTACACATTGGGGAAGGCTTCTCCAACACGGGCTATTGTCTACATCCATAGAGAACCCGGAGCAAGAGGATTTTGGAGCTTCTTGGCACTGCCCAAGGAGAGCTTCTCCGGCCATTTAGATCCCTTTGGAGAATTTTACTGAGGCAAGTAACTCATCCCCGTCGTCCATGTGTATGTCTAGTAGGTCTTAGGCATTTTATGGGTTTATTTCGTTCCTGGAACCCTACATTCACCAATCTTGGAGTTCAGTCTGTGTTTTGCACAGAAAGGAACTTAACGGCAAGATCTCTTGCCGTTAAGATCTTGAGTTGGCGGCAGACGATGCTGCCGTTAACCTCCTTGAACGGCCAGACTTTGCCGTTTAGTTCTTCAGGACAGAACATTGAGCTGTTCTTCCTTATATATGATTATTTTTCAGATTTCTTTGCATGAGCATATACTATAAATGTTATATGTTATGTAAAATAGATAAAGGAATGTGTTGTGAGATTTCTATGCATTTTTTTTGCAATTTGTATAAATTTTAGAATTATGTGAAATGCATGTGAGATAAAGATCTTGGATTGGTAGCTTACTGTTCACATGATCCATGTGTAATTGGATTTCCATAAAATTTCAGATGATGTGTATGTTGTCAGTCCTTGTCCTAAAAATTTGGAAATTTCCCATGATTATGAAATTGTTATAATTTCTGCATTGGAAAATAGGGAGCATGTGTTGGTTGTTTTTTAAATTTTAGTAAATTGTATGATGCTTCATAAATTCGGGGAAAAATTCCTGTGATAAGATGAATGTTAGATGCAGGTAGTGAACTGTTAAATCCAACCTTGACACTGTGCTTCTATGATAAACTGATTTATGAATGGCATGTGAATGAGTATTTAATTTCTGTAAAATCAATGTAGCTCAGAAAAATATGAGAATGTGTATGTGTGATCTGAAACCTGCAAACAGCATGTGGTTCAAAATTTCGTGTGATTTGGGCAACAGTAGATGACATTGTGAAGTTTTCATGTAAAAGTGAGTGATTAAAACATGCTTATTATGGTTATGGATTGTTAATGAGTTTCCAACACGATTAGTGTAGATTCCTGAGTGTTTAAACTCTCTTAACAGTAACATCATGTTAGGGAAAACTGAACCATATGCCAAATGGTGAAATGTAAGTTATGTGTCCAATTGTGTGAGAACTATGTGTATAATAAATCGGAAAATGTGTAAATGTGCCGTGTGTGACACTGCTTCCATAGAGGGTTGTGGAACCGTACCGTGGAAAAGTCCCCACGGGAAAGTTCAATGTGTTTAGAATCCTATGGGCATTAGGATGAAATCCTGGAGGTGGACAAGTACCACTAGTTAGGGTGGAGATTACTTCTCCCGGTCTGCGCAGTACCAAGAGCCGTCACTGAGTTGCCTAGGTGGCGTCTATGTGTTATGTGTTATGTGAATGTGTCCTTCTAGTGGTGGTTTGGACAATGTGTCACGGCATCTAAATGTGAAAATGTGAATGTGTATATGTGCAAATTGTGTAGTGTGAACATATGTATATGTGAAATGTGTAAAAGTAAACAATGTGAAGGTGTAAATGTGTAAACATGTGAACCCCATGTGTTAGAATGTGAAATTGTGATTTATGATATGAAAATGTTTGATTCATGTCAAAAAGCAACCTAATGTGTTATAACAATGTTTTACATGTGCAAAAAAAAAAAAATGTAGAATCCATGTTAGGAGCATTTCCTTTTATGTGTGTGAAAAATCCCATGCTAAATTGCTATCATGTGTAGCTTAAATGTGAATGTAGCTCTCATGTGGGTAGATAAGTAGAAAGTATGTGGTAGGTATTTTAATTCGGAATGACATAAACCATGTATCATGTGTTGTGAGTTATGTAGAATATCATGACAGGTTGTTTCTTATCATTGTTTCAACCATGCTATATGTTTGGACTTAATGAAATTGAATGTAGGACTTAGTTGTGATGTATGCATGTATGATGTGTATGGAGTTTACTTACTGAGTCTTTTAGACTCACCCTTGCTTCAGCGTACAGGTTTAGCAGTGGATTCTACTTCCTTGGAGGAGACCGTTGAGAGCGACTCCGAGCGAGGAGAGTAGTTGTGGTTGATTATCGACTTGTACTTTCTTTTCATAGTATGTAATCGAGACTTATGAAATTGAAGCTTATGTAAATTGTGGACGAACAATGTAATTTGAATTTTGTATTTCATTATGTGGACTTAGTTCCTTAAATCGCTATATGGATCATGTATGTTTAATGTGGATGATGAAATGAAAAGACAGAGTAGTCTTTTACTTCCGCTACTCTGTATTCATATTTGTGTACATCTCAATCATATGCGTTAGTGCTTGGGTAAATGTCCCACTGTGACGTGACTCACTATACGGACGTGGATTGGTATAATCGTACCGGTATAAGGAGGGTCGTCGCAAGCTTTCACCAGTCAAATGGCTAATTCACCTTATGATTAGTCACATCCTACTTCCCTATCAAGGCAATCATGTTGTGATCACTCAGAGGGATGTCAGTTTGTTATTCTGGGCAGTTCAAAGACATCAGATAAACTTTGCCTCTTTCATCCTTCAGAAAATGCAGTCAACAACACAACTAGCTATAGCCCTACCCTATGGTCCGATGCTTAGCATCATCTTTTGGCATTTTGACATAGACTTAGACAACGAAATGTCTGTTCCTCAGATTGAGCCACTAGGAATATCAAATATGAGAAGAAGTCAGTTTAAATTGATAGATGGGCAATGGACCAAGGAGAGCATTCCTCCATGTTCACATCAAATCTTTGAGGACCTCTCAGTTACATATCCAATTCAAGCACTATCCGAAGTCCCAGCTGAAGGACCAACTGCAGTACCAGCCGAAGCCCCAGCTGAAGGACTAGGTGTAGCACCAACCGAAGCCCCAGCTGAAAAACTAATTGTAGCACCAGCCAAAATCCCAGATGATGGTCTAGTTGTAGGATCAGTTGAAGCCCCACATATCGACACCCCCGTGGTATTCCATCAGCTGAAATTCCAAGTGAAACCTCAACTGGAGACTCCAATGTCCCTGTTGAGGAAGGCTTACCATCCACAAGCTTTGAGAAGCTTTCTGAGCTCATTTCAGAAGCCTTTTCTAACTTGGCCTCAGATTCAAATTTGCAGGGGGTGACCAGAACCTCTCTTGAGCCCATATCTTCAAAAATCCCTCCTCCACAAGAGCATCAAAGCTTATCCCAACCCTCAATCGATGATCCCTCCACATCTCAGGGGGAGCAACCTCAGGCCCTTGTGGCAAATTGTATAGCAAATGTTGATGACCATGCTCGCATATGGCTGTTTTGGGAGCATAATGTTCAGATTATAAGGACTGGTTCTAGTGACCAGTTCATCACAGTTTCAGTCTCATCTGCCTTTTGCAAGACTTATTACCTTACTGTGGTTCATGCTAGCTGTTCGGTAATTGAAAGGAGGACTCTATGGGACTATATGATGGACTTTTCCACAACCTATAGTTTTAGCTCTTCATGAAAAGAAAGGAGGGAAGAGGAACTACTCAAGATCTATTATGGACTTTCAAGCATGTGTTTCAGATGCTGGGCTTGAGGATGCTGGCTACATTGGGAACAAATACACTTGGTTTAATGGGCAGCAACACAATGGTATTTGGATTCGAATTGACATGGCTCTTTTTAATGCTGAATGGACCATCTCCTGTCCAGCGATTCAGGTTCAGCATTTGGACAGATCCTGCAGTGATCATTCCCCTCTTCTCATTTCCAGCAAGAAGGAAAGCACAAAGGGTCCTTTTAGATTCACATTCCAGCACATGTAGTGTTCCCATGAGAGTTTTGTTTCTGATTCTGAGTTTGCTTGGAGGATGGCTCCTGCCTCCTCTTTTCCCTTGATCAACATGGCTATGAAACTTAAGTTTATGAAATCTTTTTGTGAGACCCCAATTTTTCTGTCATTTTATATTGTGCATGCGATATTCATCTGTCATAAATATAGTGCATGTATTAACATTTTGCATACTATAATTATTGAATTGTTCATATGCATATGCATATATATAAATTGTTTCTCGTGAACATAAGTAATTAGCAATTTGTATATGATGTACTTATTTAAATACTATGCATGTTGTATTTATCTATTTCATGCATAATGTGCATAACTATGTGTATGCGTGTGTGTATATATATTATACATATGTCAATCTAAGTGTGCGTATGCAAGAATTAAATTTTTGTTATATAGATTCTTCTTAGTTAACTTATTGCATATTGCATCTTAATGATATTGTGCATGTATTATATAAATATTGATGT
Organism: Colocasia esculenta; assembly: GCA_014218235.1. Taxonomy (NCBI): domain Eukaryota; kingdom Viridiplantae; phylum Streptophyta; class Magnoliopsida; order Alismatales; family Araceae; genus Colocasia; species Colocasia esculenta. The sequence goes on along the minus strand of CM024755.1, from coordinate 97,947,484 downwards.
ATATATTATGCTAATTATTCCATGAATATTGTATGGAATTATACTTTGTACATATGTATATATGTATGCTCATCTTATGCATGTGATATCTATCTAAATAATTCTATATACATTAAGTTGTCCATAGTATATATATGGTACTTAAATAATATTGAGCATATGATAGGTAAGTATTGTCATTTACCTTGTAAGTACATGTGAATTGTTTTTCGTACATGTATATCTTTAAGCGTGCATGCATTATCTTACTATTGACGTACGTGTTATATTATTTAGAAACATGCATGTTGGATGTAATTACGTTGAGTACATGAATGCATGCATATGTTTAACTTGGTACATATGATACTTATTTCAATAACCATTAAATTATTATGACATGCATGATACCTAAATTATAGCGTGTGTATTGCATTTATATTTCATGCAATGCATGTAACTATGTTGTGGTGTATATATATATGTATGTTATTTCATGCATGTTATCTTTAATTGAGATTAGTACAAGTTATATTTAATAAATAATATGTAATGCATGTAGTGTAATATATATATTATATATATATATATATATATATATATATATAATCTGCACACATTACATTGTTGTGGGTGTAATTATACTTTTTTTGGATGCAACTCTATGTTCTGGCTGACTTGTACAGTTGGCGGCCAATCCTGTGCTGCTGACTGCAAGGCCAGCTGTTGGCGTCCAGATCGATGGACACCAACCAGGCTGTGGACGGCTGCAGAGGTGGACACCAACCCCAGGTTAACTACACTAGATGTTGACGTCAAGTTCCCTGCTGCGTAACGGTTTCAGATTTGGTAACGCTCGCGTTTTGTCCAGTTCCAGTTTAGGAAACCCTTCTAAAGTCGTAGGGAACCTACCCTAAAGCATACCCAAGCCATCCAACTCTATGAAAACACATATTCTAGCCGCGCCAAGTCTTTTTGGTGTTTGTGAAACCCTAGAACTTCCTGTGAGAAAAGCTGAAGTTCCAAGGCTTCGATCAGGCGACTGGAGGAGTTTCCTGGAGATCTACACTGACTGGAGGATAGTCCAACCATCAAGGAAGCATCCCCAACTGCGAGGATCAACCCACAACAACTGAAGGACCAGATCTAAGGAGTTTTTGAGCACCTTCTTGGCAGAGCCGAGGAGGGCTTCATCGGCAAAGATTGATCTTCTAGGATTTTATTAGAGGCATGTAACCTATGTACATCAATCCTATACATGTCCCCTTAGGTCCCAGCATTTTTTTTCGGATTTTTCCTCGTGTCCTGGACCCTCCAATTTCCCCATGCATATGAGTGCTGTCTGCGCAGTTTGCTGTGTGGAGGTTGGCGGCAACATCCTGTGCCATCAAGCTCATGTGTTGGCGGCAAGAGATGGTGCAGTTGACTCACTAGGCGGCTAGCACTGTGTAGTCAAGTTCCTCAGTGATCAGAAAAATTACTGTATGATCTTCTTAAGCTGTTTATGTGATTTCTGGGTACGAATGCATGCTGAAAATTTTATATGCTATCAAGGGTGATTAGTAGGTCATGTCATGAGGTTTTACTGAATTTTCATGATTTGTGTGAATTACTAAAATTCTGATAATTGGACTATGAGTATAAAATGACCATGTTTAATCTGTGTAAATAAGTCAGTTGTGAGTTAGGGTTTCATGAATTGTTTGCAATCATGTGATGACTGTATCTACGCATTGGAACTGTTAGATTTGACTATTTTACTGTAATTCATACTTAAGAGAAATTAGTGATAAATACACCTGTAACTAGTTTTAATTGTTATAAATGTATTTCCTATTCAGAAAAATTTGTAAAATTAAGAATATGCTATGTTTACTATTTTTAAGTTGTGATAAAAATTTCATGATGTTTTGATGATAGTAGATACTGTTACGGTTTAAAATGAGAAAATGGTCATGTTGAGCATATTAGAGTTAATTATGTATAAATCAAGGATTAGTAGCATGTTAATATCTTATTTTAAGTTGTTTATCACTGTTAAATAGTAAGGTAAACTCTTGTAAATAGAAATGTGAATATTATGCAAAGAGTATGTAAAATGGGATGAAAGCATGTATATGAGTATGAGTAAAATGTGACAAGAATGATAATATGATTAATTTGTAAAATTGGGCCGAGATTGACACTGCTACCATAGGGGTCTGAGAGCTGTACCATAGAAAAGTCCCTATGGAAGGCTCAACGTTGTGAAATATATCCTAAGGGCATTAGGATGAAATCCTGGAGTTGGACAAGTACCACTGGTTAGGGTGGAGAGTGCTTCTCTTGGTTTGTGCAGTATCCAAGGTTTGTCACTAGCTTGCCCAGGTGACAAATATGTGCAAGTGAAGTGCTAAGTGCTAGGTGATAAGCACTAAGTGCTAAAGTGAGTGTTTTTCCTCTACTTGGTAGTTAGGACTATGTGTCACAGCAACTTAAGAGATTAAATGTGAATAAAGTGCAAAGTGATAATGAATGTGGCACGTGGTAAGTGCAATTGTTGTGATATGTGATAAATGTGAGTGCAAGAGTAAACGAAATGGAAGGAGTGTAAATTGATATGTAAGGGAGAGTAAATGATAATGAGAGTACAATTGCATGAGAAAACCAATGTAATAATGCATTTATATATATTCATGTCATTCATGTGTTAACATCATAATTGTAATACCATGTTTAGTATTATGTGATATAGTTTAAAAATCTCCATATGATAGTGTGTATGAATATGTGTATGCAAACATGTAAAGGAATGCAATGTGGAAAAATATGCATGTAGAATTGTCAAATGAATAAGATGGTATGTGAAAAAGTGTAAATCCAAGTAATTATGTTTAATTCATGTCAAAATAGCAAGCTAAGTATGATTACAAATGTGATAAATGTATGAAATAATGCCAAAGCTCCATGATAAAATTTCTATTCATTTAGTATATAGTTCCATGCTTAATTTGTATATAAATGCCATCCGAATTGGATATGTTTTAGATCTTCAATCCATGTATAATAAAGGTGATATCATTGTGATTTATTCATATTAAAACAGCAAATGAAATGTGTAAATAAATGAGAAAAAGTGCATGTGAAACATGAATAGAGATCATGTTAGGTGTTATCTACTTTAAGCTCAATTCCATGTCTAATTGGTAGAATTGCTCCATGATATGGATAATGTTTAGATAAATAAATCATGTACATGTTAGGTATAAGAGTGCATATGTTATGTCATGTATGTGTTAATATGATTATGCTTAATTATGATAGAATGTTTAGTATCATGTTATGTAGTTTACTAGAAAGCATGTGCAAGTGTTAAGAGAGTGTGATAAATTATACATTAAAACAGCAAGTAAATGGTGTGAGAAAATGATATAAGTGCATGAGAAATTGGCTAGATATCATGCTAAGAGTGTTCATTATCTTGTACATAACCTTATGTTTTAAATTGGTAAAAATGGTGCAATGATATGATAAGGAGTTGAACCATGTATCATAGGATTAACATGTGTAGAGAACTTGTGTAGGTGTATGTTATCTTCCATAATAATATAGCATGCGTTAATTCAGAATATGTTTGGGTGAATTATGTGTTGTTGTCCATAAGAAGCATGTGCCATGTGAATCATTGTGGTTAGAACGATAGAATGTGATTTCATTATTGTTGGTAGCTTAGTGTGTGTGATATGTGTAAGTTTGATGTTTTAGATTACTTGCTGAGTCTTTTAGACTCATACTTGCTTCGACGTACAGGTGTGACAGGTTTCCCGTAGCTGAGGAGAGAATAGTGAAGGTCGACACCGCATTCAAGAGTAGTTACTTGTGGAAATTTTCTTTTGTAGTTACTTTATTTCATAGTTGAATAATGTTATTCATATGGACAATGTAATGGACTCTGTAGTTCTCTTCAAGTTGTAATAATGTGGACTCTAGCACTTTCTTTCACTATATAGACTGTGGAATGCGTGATGATGATGGAATGAAGTTTATTATTTCTTTTAATTCTGCTGCACTCTTTTAATATTCATGGACATATCAACCTTATCGTGTAGTGTTGGGTTACTATCCCAATATGACGACGCTCTTTATACCGATGAGGATTTGTATAATCGTACCGGTATGAGGAGGGTTGTTACAGAGATGGTATAAGAGCAACCAAGGTTGAGACTGTACATGAATAAACCATCATCTCACAATATTGCAAAGTCTTTATAGAAATTTGTCCATATGTGTAGAAAGTAATAATAAGGATGAAAGATAGTTAAGAAAATAGATAGGATTTAGTAACTTAGACCCTAACTTGATTGAATTGTTTTGCAGGCAATGGTAAGTCATGGTAAGAGTGGTGGTTGGGCTAGGGAGTATTCGCATAGTCGCAAGGTAGAAAAGTTTATAATGAAGCTCAAACCATCACTAAGAGCCAGACTTTTGGAAACTGACCCTGATACTCTAGAAGAGGCTCTTAGAATAGTAAGCAAGCAAAAGGGTAGAGTGGAATCGCACAAAGGAGAGGCATCTGAGTGCGAGCGATGCGGCAAACGTCATGGCGTATATGCATGCTGGTTAAAAGAAGGAAGATGCCTAAAGTGTGGCAGCAAGGACCATCAGATTAAAGGGTGTCCGAATCTTAAAGAGATCGATCCATGAGATGCCCCAGCAACTGCAATGACGGAGCTAGCAACACCAGCTAAGAAAAATGAGGATCATATTTTATTTCCGGAGATGGCATAGACGACGTCACCACAGGTACGCGATGCGATCTTCGAGGATGAAGATATTTCTGGGGGGGGGGGGGGGAGAGTGTGAGACCCCGAATTTTTTGTATTTTATATTGTGCATGCAATTCATCTGTCATAAATATAGTGCATGTATTAAAATTTTGCATACTATAATTATTGAATTGTTCATATGCATATGCATATATATAAATTGTTTCTCGTGAACATAAGTAATTAGCAATTTGTATATGATGTACTTATTTAAATACTATGCATGTTGTATTATCTATTTCATGCATAATGTACATAACTATGTGGTATACGTGTGTGTATAATATTTATACATATGTCAATCTAAGTGTGCGTATGCAAGAATTAATTTTTGTTGTATAGATTCTTCTTGGTTAACTTATTGCATATTGCATCTTAATGATATCATGCATCTATTATATCTAAATATTGATGTGTATATTATGCTAATTATTCCATGAATATTGTATGGAATTATACTTTGTACATATGTATATATGTATGTTCATCTTATGCATGTGATATCTATCTAAATAATTCTATATACATTAAGTTGTCCATAGTATATATATGGTACTTAAATAATATTGAGCATATGATAGGTAAGTATTGTCATTTATCTTGTAAGTACATGTGAATTGTTTTTCGTACATATATATCTTTAAGCGTGCATGCATTATCTTACTATCGACGTACATGTTATATTATTTAGAAACATGCATGTTGGATGTAATTACGTTGAGTACATGAATGTATGCATATGTTTAACTTGGTACATATGATACTTATTTCAATAACCATTAAATTATTTATGACATGCATGATATCTAAATAATAGAGTGTGTATTGCATTTATATATTCATGCATAATGCAAGTAACTATATATATATATGTATGTTATTTCATGCATGTTATCTTTAATTGAGATTAGTACAAGTTATATTTAAATAAATAATATGTAATGCATGTAGTTTATATGGTGAATGTATATATATATATTATGCACACATTACATTGTTGTGGTGTAATTATACTTTTTTTGGATGCAACTCTATGTTATGGCTGACTTGTAGAGTTGGCGGCACATCCTGTGCCGCTGACTGCAAGGCTAGTGTTGGCGTCCAGATCGATGGACGCCAACCAGGCTGTGGACAACTGCAGAGGTGGACGCCAACCCCAGGTTGACTACACCAGATGTGATGTCAAGTTCCTACTACGTAACGGTTTAGATTTGGTAACGCTCACGTTTTGTCCGGTTCCAGTTTAGGAAACCCTTCTAAAGTCGTAGGGAACCTACCCTAAAACATACCCAACTCGTCCAACTCTATAAAAACACATCTTCTGGCCGCGTCGTCTTTTTGGTGTTTGTGAAACCTAGCACTTCTTGAGAGAAAAGCTGCAGTTCCAAGGCTTCGATCCGGTGACTAGAGGAGTTTCCTGGAGATCTACACCAACTGGAGGATAGTCCAACCATCAAGGAAGCATCCCCAACTGTGAGGATCAACCCACAACAACTGAAGGACCAGATCTAAGGAGTTTTCGAGCACCTTCTTGGCAGGGCCAAGGAGGGCTTCATTGGTGAAGTTTGATCTTCTAGGATTTTATTAGAGGCAAGTAACCTATGTACATCAATCCTATACGTGTCCCCTTAGGTCCTAGCATTTTTTTGGGATTTTCCTCTTGTCTTGGACCCTCCAATTTCCCCGTGCATGTGAGTGCTGTCTGCGCAATTTGCTGTGTGGAGGTTGGCGGCAACATCCTGTGCCGCCAAGCTCATGTGTTGGCAGCAAGAGATGGTGTAGTTGACTCAGTAGGCGGCCAGCACTGTGCAGTCAAGTTCCTCAGTGATCAGAAAAATTACTGTCTGATCTTCTTAAGCTGTTTATGTGATTTCTGGGTATGAATGCATGCTGCAAATTTTATATGTCGTCAAGGGTGATTAGTAGGTCATGTCATGAGGTTTTACTGAATTTTCATGATTTTTGTGAATTACTAAAATTCTGATAATTGGACTATGAGTATAAAATGACCATGTTTAATTTGTGTAAATAAGTCAGTTGTGAGTTAGGGTTTCATGAATTGTTTGCAATCATGTGATGACTGTATCTACGCATTGGCATTGTTAGATTTGACTGTTTTACTGTAATTCATACTTAAGAGAAATTAGTGATAAATACACTTGTAACTAGTTTTAATTGTTATAAATACATTTTCCTATTCAGAAAAATTTGTAAAATTAAGAATATGCTATGAAAATTAAGAATATGCTATGTTTACTATTTTTAAGTTGTGATAAAAATTTCATGATGTTTTGATGACAGTAGATACTGTTATGGTTTAAAATGAGAAAATGGTCATGTTGAGCATGTTAGAGTTAATTATGTATAAATCAAGGATTAGTAGCATGTTAATATCTTATTTTAAGTTGTTTATCACTGTTAAATAGTAAGGTAAACTCCTGTAAATAGAAATGTGAATATTATGCAAAGAGTATGTAAAATGGGATAAAAGCATGTATATGAGTATGAGTAAAATGTGACAAGAATGATAATATGATTAATTTGTAAAATTGGGCCGAGATTGACACTGCTACCATAGGGGTCTGAGAGTTGTACCATAGAAAAGTCCCTATGGAAGGCTCAACGTTGTGAAATATATCCTAAGGGCATTAGGATGAAATACTGGAGGTGGACAAGTTCCACTGGTCAGGGTGGAGAGTGCTTCTCCCGGTCTGCGTAGTATCCAAGGTTTGTCACTAGCTTGCCCAGGTGACAAATATGTGCAAGTGAAGTGCTAAGTGCTAGGTGATAAGCACTAAGTGCTAAAGTGAGTGTTTTCCTCTACTTGGTAGTTAGGACTATGTGTCACGGCAACTTAAGAGATTAAATGTGAATAAAGTGTAAAGTGATAATGAATGTGGCACGTGGTAAGTGCAATTGTTGTGATATGTGATAAATGTGAGTGCAAGAGTAAATGAAATGGAAGGAGTGTAAATTGATATGTAAGGGAGAGTAAATGATAATGAGAGTACAATTGCATGAGAAAACCAATGTAATAATGCATTTATATATATTCATGTCATTCATGTGTTAACATCATAATTGTAATACCATGTTTAGTATTATGTGATATAGTTTAAAATCTTCATATGATAGTGTGTATGAATATGTGTATGTAAACATGTAAAGGAATGCTATGTGGAAAAATATGGATGTAGAATTGTCAAATGAATAAGATGGTATGTGAAAAAGTGTAAATCCAAGTAATTATGTTTAATTCATGTCAAAACAGCAAGCTAAGTATGATTACAAATGTGATAAATGTATGAAATAATGCCAAAGCTCCATGATAAATTTTATTCATTAGTATATAGTTCCATGCTTAATTGTATATAAATGCCATCCGAATTGGATATGTTTTAGATCTTCAATCCATGTATAATAAAGGTGATATCATTGTGATTTATTCATATTAAAACAGCAAATGAAATGTGTAAATAAATGAGAAAAAGTGCATGTGAAACATGAATAGAGATCATGTTAGGTGTTATCTACTTTAAGCTCAATTCCATGTTCTAATTGGTAGAATTGCTCCATGATATGGATAATGTTTAGATAAATAAATCATGTACATGTTAGGTATATAAGAGTGCATATGTTATGTCATGTATGTGTTAATATGATTATGCTTAATTATGATAGAATGTTTAGTATCATGTTATGTAGTTTACTAGAAAGCATGTGCAAGTGTTAAGAGAGTGTGATAAATTATACATTAAAACAGCAAGTAAATGGTGTGAGAAAATGATATAAGTGCATGAGAAATTGGCTAGATATCATGCTAAGAGTGTTCATTATCTTGTACATAACCTTATGTTTTAAATTGGTAAAAATTGTGCAATGATATGATAAGGAGTTGAACCATGTATCATAGGATATAACATGTGTAGAGAACTTGTGTAGGTGTATGTTATCTTCCATAATTAATATAAGCATGCGTTAATTCAGAATATGTTTGGGTGAATTATGTGTTGTTGTCCATAAGAAGCATGTGCCATGTGAATCATTGTGGTTAGAACGATAGAATGTGATTTCATTATTGTTGGTAGCTTAGTGTGTGTGATATGTGTAAGTTTGATGTTTTAGATTACTTGCTGAGTCTTTTAGACTCATACTTGCTTCGACGTACAGGTGTGACAGGTTTCCCGTAGCTGAGGAGAGAATAGTGAAGGTCGACACCGCATTCAAGAGTAGTTACTTGTGGAGATTTTCTTTGTAGTTACTTTATTTCATAGTTGAATAATGTTATTCATATGGACAATGTAATGGACTCTGTAGTTCTCTTCAAGTTGTAATAATGTGGACTCTAGCACTTTCTTTCACTATATAGACTGTGGAATGCGTGATGATGATGGAATGAAGTTTATTATTTCTTTTAATTCCGTTGCACTCTTTTAATATTCATGGACATATCAACCTTATCGTGTAGTGTTGGGTTACTATCCCACTGTGACGACGCTCTTTATACCGATGGGGATTAGTATAATCATACTGGTATGAGGAGGGTCGTTACACTTTTTATCGAAAGTGGAACAAGGATGTTTTTGGTGAAGTATCCACCAACATACAGGCCGCTGAAACCTCATACTCCACTGCCCAAAATGCTTATGATGAGGACCCCTCAAAGGACAACTACAATGTGTACCTACAAGCCAAGGAAAATTGGAACATGTACTTTCGCAAGAGGAAAAATTCTGGAGGCAGAAATCTAGGATCAAATGGCTGAAAGAAGGAGATAAGAACACCAATTTTTTCCATGCATATGCTATATCCCAGAGGAGGCATACCCTGATATCTAATCTCTACAAAGAGGATGGCACTTGTGTGGACAGAAATGAGGAGATCGCTGCCATGTTTATTGGCCATTTTTCTGAAGCTTTCACCTCTACACCGCACTAGGTAAAAACCGAACTTTTGGAGCATATCCCAACCATTATTCATGACAGTGAGAATGCCATGCTTTGTGCTGTCCCTACTACTGATGAAATCAAAAGAGTGGTATTTAGTATGAACCCGGACAGTGCCCCAGGACCCGTTGGGTTTTCTGGACACTTTTTCCATACATGCTGGGATTTCATTCACATGGATGTCATTCATGCAGTTCAAGCTTACTTCTGTGGGCATAGCTTACCTACGAGGTTCACCTCATCCTTAATTTCTCTCATTCCTAAGGTGGACAAACCAAAGAAATGTTCTGAATTCAGGCCCATCAGTCTTTCAAACTTTATATACAAAATTATATCCAAGGTGATATCGGATAGACTTGGCAATTTGCTGCCCACTTTGATTTTGGAAGAGCAAGGAGCTTTCACTCAAGGAATGAACATAGCAGAAAATATTCTCCTCACAAAAGAAATGATACAGCATCTAGGAAGACCTTGCAGGGGAGGGAGTCTGATTTTCAAACTTGATATGGCAAAGGCTTATGATAGAATGGAATGGGATTTTTTGTACCATGTTCTCCGAAGGTTTGGTTTCTCTACTCAGGCTATCTCCAACATTGAACCGTTGATATCAAATTGTTGGTTTTCTATTCTCCTAAATGGAACAGTCCATGGTTTTTTTAAATCCTCAAGAGGTCTTAGACAAGGGGACCCGATTGCACCTGCTCTTTTTATCCTTGCTGAAGAGGCCCTGAGCCGTGGACTCACCCATTTGTTTCACCATAGCAGTGGGGCGTGGTACCAAACAAATGCTCGCTGCCCAGTTGTCTCGCATGTCCTCTTTGCTGATGATACCTTAATTTTTTCAAATGGATCAGCTAGACACCTTAGAAGGTTGATGGGTTTCCTTAAAAGTTATGAAGAAGCATCTGGGCAACTCATTAACAAGCATAAGAGCTCTTTCTATACACACAAAGATGCGCCTGCAAATTTGATTCAGAAAATTAGTAACATCACTGGTTTCAACAGGAGCAATTTGCCTCTCACCTACCTTGGCGTCTCCATTCACCCTAGATGGCAGAAACTAGTCCACTTTGCCAATATTATATCCAAGACAACCAGCAAACTTCAGGGGTGGAAAACTGAATTTCTGTCAACAGGGGGAATATTGGTCTTGATCCAGCATGTTTTATCTGCTCTCCCTGTGTACACCATGGTTGCTCTTTCAATTCCGATTACTACCATGAGAGCCTTCCACATAATTCTAGCAAACTTTTTTTGGGGATCATATGAAGGATCACCAAAAAGGCACTGGCGCAGCTGGGCAACAATATCCAAACCGAAGAATTGTGGGGGTTTGGGCCAACCTAGACCACATGCAAGTTGCCCTTAGAACCAAGCTCTTATGGAGAGCTTTGTCCACCAATTCTTTATGAGCCATATTTTTTAGAGGGAAGCATTTATTCAATTTCCATTACTCCAATGCTCATTTCCCCTTCATGACAGCCACTGGCAGAAAATTATGGCAGCAAGCCGCCCAGTTGATTCACAACAATCATAGAATTATCCCCTCCAAGGAAAACTCTGAGGTTTCTTTCTGGCTTGACACATGGACTGGCACAGCACCCCTAAAAACTTATCTCACTGAGGAAACATGGCAGAATCTTAATGACAAACATTGCTCCATACAGCAGGCCTTTTGCGATCCAAACAACATCCACTTGCAGACTGCAGCTCGGTCATGCCCCAGACATATTCTTGCCCAACATTTATATACTGATTAGTCCAAAGACACCTGGATATGGTGCCCTACTGCGAGTGGAATTTTCTCCCCTAAATATGTGCACCTTCTGTTCCAATCTACTACAGCTCAAAACTGGAACGCTATATGGCGGTCCTACATACCGTTGAAATGGTCAGTGCTCATATGGAAATTGATTTCAAATTGTGTCCCCGTTGATGAGACAGTCAAGGAAAAAGGGGTGCCTCTATGTTCTAAATGCTCCTGCTGCTCCACCCCTCACGAAGAGAGTGCTCTCCATTTATTTTTCAGAAGTGACATTGCAGGCAAAGTGTGGGCAGATCTGTTCAACCTCCTGTAGTTCAATAACAAGGCGGCCATCAATGTGACTGACGGGATGCTATCTTTTCTATCATACCAGGCACCGTCCAGCACAGTGGGAAGGCTAGCTCAATATACTTTCATGTCAGTTATGTGGGAACTTTGGTGTAGCAGAAATCGGGCAAGATTTCAAGAGCAAACCATGTCGGCCAAGCACATTGTCAACATGACCATGCTATCTCTCCGCGATGCTAGCACATCCTTTAAGCTCCAGCAGCTATCTCAGCCATGGTTAAATGCCCTCAGACAGATTGGAGGTGCAGATGAGCACTTAAAAATCACTAAACCCATTGTGGTCAAATGGATGCATCCACCGACATGTAGATTAAAACTAAATATTGACGGGGCCTTCAAATTTACAGCTGGCAGCGCTAGAGGGGGAGACATTCTCTGAGATCATGAAGGAGAATGCATCTTCGCCTTTGCCATGAAGTACCGGGGAGTTGTCTCTGCCCTTGATGCTGAAGCTCGTGCTCTTCGAGACGACATTACAACATGCTGCAACCAGGGGATATTGGAAATTATGGTGGAAACCGACTCCTTAATCCTCATGCAGATTGTCACTAGCTAGAAGCCTCGCCCGTGGGAACTAACATGTGTTATTCACGATGTGGTTGTAACGACCCAAAAGCTCAAGGTGCAGATCAAGAATGTGCCACGTGAAGCCAACCAAGTGGCCCACTCCCTAGCCAATTATGGTTGTTCCACTGACCACTTCAGTTTTTGGGATTCTGGGGCTGTCCTACCACATGTTGTAAAGGGTCCCTACCACCTTGATAAGGTGGGATGCCCTACTCTTAGGCCCTAGCCCCGCCATATGTATTATCCCCCCCCTTCGTTTCCACCTTTTGATGATTATAATAGAAAATCTCAGCCGTTTGGTGTTGGTAGTGGCACTCTCACACTGAGAGGCTGCCCCTACCTTCTCCTTTTGGTCCGGAAATATTAAAAAAAAAAACCTCAGGCCACTGAAGAAACATTGAAGTTTGATCAGTCAGACAGAGCTCAGACAGAGGCAAATGAACATCACAGAACTGAAGAGCTATCCACTTTAGACCCTTGGAAACAAGATATTGTAGACATCAAAATTGAGGTTAGTAAACTTGGTTATCAGCTGGAGTCCATGAGAACATAATTCTCCTCTGAATTGGGCAGCTTACACACTGCCATGAGAACTCTCACCACTCTGATCAGAGAGACTCTCTCCTCCTCTACTACAACAACCCCTCCTGTGCCCAAGCCAATTCTAAGAAAGAAATCCACTGCCAAGAGAAGCCTTCTTCCCCCCAACCAGCCACCTCTCCCTTCCAAGATCCAGAGCCTCATCAACCCTCCCCACCCCCACCTTCTGAGCCCGCACAACCACCGGCTCCTGAAAAATCACCACCTCCACCTCCTCAGACCTTACCACCCCTAACTTTTGAGCAATCCTTCAATCCACCTATAGAGCCACAACCACCACCTCCACGTCAGCCTGCTCCATCGCCAGTTCACTCTCCTCGTCCATCCTCCCAACCCACCCCCAATCCTCAGACTTATCCTGAGGTCAAAATTGAAGATATTTTGTTTGATGCCCCTCTGGGTCCTCAAGCCTCCTCTTCAAGGCAGTCTAAATCCAAACGTCACAAGCCTGACCCCAATGAACCTAAGTACCCCCCATTGACTTACCACTTTATTCACCACCCAGGCGTAAAGAGCTTCATAGAGTATCTCAAAATTTGGAAGTATCACCTGACTCTTGGACTCCCCGACCTGGACCTCAAAGACTGGCTATTCGTACTAGTGGATTTGAAACAATTGGATGGAAACTGCAAAATAAATACAACTAAGCATCTGACACAAGAACAATGGCTTCAGCAACATCCAGATGATGCCAGATCCTTCTTCAAGACCAATGCTCATAGAGCCAGAATAGGCTGACCGACAATCAGCTTGGATGAATGGTTTCAACAACAAGCCCACTTTGAACACAATGATTCTCTTGAACGGCTGACAAGCTTCAGTGATCGCTTGATCAACTTCAACAAACAAAGGCTGACCCTTAACCTCCCTCGCATATCCTATTATCAGTTTGAACGGCGTCATAATTTCAGAGCTCATCCTGATCCATCCACTTCTCATATTCCTGCTGTTGATAAATATCTCTCTCTCATAGGAGCCATTGCTGTTAGTCCCAACTCTTCACAATTCTCACAATGGCCATAAGAACTCAATACAGGAAACTAGTCAAATGCCAATTCTCTCTCTCACTGTTAGAATGTCTCTTTATTCTTTCTAGAAAATACTCCTCTTTTACTCATTCCATTCATCTCATTCTTGCTCAAATGGAAAGACTCACTCTATACGAATGGCAGCGAAGCTACCCTACCCTTTCTGTTGAGTACACTTCTTTTCAGGGGGACATTGATGACTATTTTGCTCACAAATATGCCACCCTAGGGGGACATTGCACTCCACTTTGGACTGATAGATTTAACCTATACTATAATGCAAAGCATGATACCCAGAAAGAATGCTACTTATGGGCTATGGCCTCTACTTTCTTCTTCCTTCAGTCCAAAAGACAAGAATTTATCTTCATCAGATTTCATCTCAAACCTCCAACTCACACCACTATTCACACTCTTTATCAATGGCATCTTGCATTTCTTAAATGCACGCTAGGTCCAACTGCCCACATGGACTTCTATCTTTTTGATAGATGCATGCAGAGTACTGAACATAACCTTCACACATTTCTCCTTCCCTACTATGAAGCTTTTCCCTCAACCTTGTACTTGATTGATGATGAGTTGTCACTCCCTTTTTGTTGACATGACAAAAAGGGGGAGAGATGTAATGCAACTCTGTTATGTAAAGGGGGAGACAAATTATAAATGAAAGGGGGAGATAACCTATGAAACTTCATGTCTCATATGTGTTGATATATTTACGTTGATTGTTGCATTTACCCTAATATATATATTTTGTCATTAACAAAAGGGGGAGTTTGTTGAACCTCTATTCAAAATATACTTTGCATATTCACATATTCAAACCATAACATATAATAGTTTTGAAGATGACAAAATAAATAGATATTTATATGATAATCAAAACATGACAAATACTACATTTCTCTCTCTTACATATCATACAATAAAATCTATAAAGCATACCTCGTCATATAAGTTATTCCTCTCAGAAATCTTAAGTATACTTTGTTTTCCTAAATAATACACGAAGTTCACTTTGTCATATCCGAAATTTACTTCATCATATCCGAAGTTCACTTCGTCACATGTGAAGTAAAACACGAAGATTTCACTTCGACTGATCACATTGAAATCATGATATATGAAGTTCACTTCGTCATATCCGACGTTCACTTCGTCATATGTGAAGTAAAACACAAAGACTTCACTTCGACTGATCGCATTGAAAATATGATATACGAAGTTCACTTCGTCATATCCGAAGTACACTTCGTCATATGCGAAGTAAGACACGAAGATTTCACTTCAACTGATCACGTTGAAATCGTAATATACGAAGTTCACTTCGTCATATCTGAAGTTTACTTCATCATATTTGATATGTCACCTCGACTAAATAACATTATATCTTTACCAGATAAAATGAAGAATGAACTAATGATATGATATCTCTGCATCATTAACAATTTTCATCATATTCATGACATTCTTCATTTATAGAAAATTTAGTTAATGATTGTATGTCTAGTTCAGTTATAAATTCCTAATTTCAACTATATTTTGAAATATGAGTTTTTAGTACGAATTGATTAAAATCAAATATTCTGTATTTCACTTTACAAAATCTCTCATATGTAATATCATATAGCTTTGTCTCATGAATCTAAAAATATCTGTATCCTAAAGCTTTAGTCAAAGTCTGCAAAAAAGGTCTTCTGACATCTGCCACAAGAACATCCATATTGTCTTTTGTCAGAATTGCACTACACGATCTCTACCTACTACATATTCTATAATATTTTTGTTCAGAACCTTGTTCACAACACATTAATTGTGGAGCATAGAAGATAGCCGTCAACATTTGAAATATCTCACGAGTACCTATGATCATTATCCATAGCTAACATATTGGACCCAGTCTAGTATATCTTGGAACTTGTCTCGTTCAGGATGAAAACAAAATAGCATCAACACAAGGACTAACTAATCAATGTGAATGTAAAAGACATGAACGTCGCCCTTGGAAGAACACATGCACGTTGCCCTCGGAAGAAGACATGCAACAACTATCTCTCCAACGAATAGATTTAAACAGATCAAGCAACGTCTACAAAGATGAAGCCTATAAATACAAAGATAGTTGAAAGAAGCAAAATATACATGAGTGTAGGAGACAACTAGCATTACACAAGAAAGTAAGAGAGATACAAGCACATACACGAGAAGAGGTGAAAAAGTTGCAAGTGTGCTACGTCAAGCTTCGTCTCCGTAGACACTGGATGGGCGTTGTGTTGAAGCCTTCCTTGTGCATGCAGTGAAGCAGCTGTTCAAATCTCACCTTGTAAAGGTTGTCTTCTTAGACTTAGGAAGTCTCTCTTCAGACTAGAATTTCTCTGTCTTCATTCTTTCAGTCTGGAGTCCTTCTGAAGTCTAGTCCTCCACATAAGGATTTTGTCAAAAGTAAGTGCACCCCTTGAGAAAGGGAAGACCTATTGAGCAGGGTGTGTACCCCTTTGGAAGAGGGAAGACCAAAGTAGTCTTGGCGGTTGGTTCCCCTTTGTAAAGCTAGTTGCAGCTAGCGGGTTATCATTCTCCTTGTGTGTTGTATCTTTTGAAAAGATAGTGAAATCCTAAGCTTGGCCTAGGGACTGGATGTAGGACTTCTATTGGAAGGAAGGTCCGAACCAGGATAAAACTTATGTGTCCTTTGTGGTTTGACTAACATAAATAACATGTGCTGCTAAGTTTTTGTTAAATTAGCTTCCGCGACGAAAAACACCTATTCACCCCCCCTCTAGGTGAAAAGCTCTACTGTCATTGATCCAACAACATTTGATTTATGTTTATTTAATTTGATGGTCAAACTTGTGTGTTAAGTGTGCATTAATTTTGTCCAAAAGTTGCATTTGAAGTGGATAATACAAAGCCGAAGACTTGGACAAAATAGCAAAGCCAAGACTGGAAGATCAGCTACAAAACTGACAATTGGACGACCGACTTGCAGAAATCGATCGATCGATAATGAAAGGCCAATTGATTGAAGGACACCTCAATTGATGCCCAATCGATTGTGGGACAAGGGCAATTAATGGACAATCGATTGATGACCAAAGCAAAATGTCAGATGACCAATTTGGTATGTTCGGTTGATCGATCTAGCTAGTAGGTCTTGCAATGGATAGTCAAAAAGTCGGACGAACGACTTGAAGAAATCGGTCGACCGATCTGCCAGTCGAAGCAAGGTGATTTCGGATGTTCACGTTGTATCTTCACCAGCTGAAGCGCCGGTCGAAGCTGAGACAGAAGTCAGAAGATCGACTTAAAGAAATCGGTTGACCGAGCGTCCAATCGATTCATCAATCGAAGCCCAGTCGAAGCAAAGTTGAAATCAGACGACCGATCCGATGAATTTGGTTGACCGATTCCAGTGTTTCTCCATGTGCACTTTCCTAAACAAAGTGCTATGAAGATCCAACTCTTTCCAAACATACAAGGACTCTTTGGGGTTAGAAATACAACATGTTCCCGTGTTTTGGAGGATCGTGAATCCCTAGGAAAAGCCAACAGATGCTTTGAACCTGTAGAAGCCTGAAGAACGAGTCTTCATCGTCCAAATGCCTTCCAAACGTACCTAAAAGGTGTTCTTCATTAGAAAGGTGTGGACTACATGCTGCTGCTTGAAAGGCACTGTTCTGAAGTTTTCTACATCGGCCAGTTTTACTCTGTGCATCTTGCATAATAGGTTTGATTAATTTTGTCTAATGTATTCTGTGTTAAAAGAATTTTTTTATTGGGAGATAACCAATTCACCCCTCCACTCTTGGTTGTTCATCGCATCCCTACACATCAGTTCTACATCAATCGAGGGTCAGAGAGGTGGCGGCCGTGGTGCTTCGACCTCTCCGGGTAGTGCCACCTCGACATCGCCCTCTCCATTGACGTCACCAACATCAACCTCATAAAGGGGTAGTGAGCAAGGAGAGAGGGGGAGGGTATTTTAGACATTTTAATCCAATAGTTAGTTTTAAATAGAATATTCTTCAGAATATTCATTTTTTTAATGTCTGCTTACTAGAGGGACTTTTACGTAATAGTTTTTTAGGGACTTTAAAAATAATAGTTGTAATTGAGAGACTAAAATGAAAATACACTTATTTGTAGGGACTAAAAAAACCTATTAAAAATTATGCTACTTATAATTTGACTGAACATTCATGGGTTAAACATTACTGGACCTAAACCTTTCAAATCGGCAAACCTATTGGTCTTAGTTTAACAATATCTAATGGGCTTTCAACATATGAATTTAGGAGCTTATATTAACTATGTGTATCGCTAAGCCAACTTAAATTATCCTATGAAGATGATGCTACTATCTTGATGCACTTTTAGTCTTATCAGATGGGCGATTACAAGATCTCACATCTCCCAAATCCTGTCAATAACAGGAGAATCTAACCTTACACAATTAACTTGTCATACAACAACATCTTACAATGATAAGCCTTTTTGTAGTAAAATAACATTATAACAAAAGTTTATGTTGACATCTTGCATACAAATACCCTCATTTCAGCAACTGATAACTAAAGAATACACCCACTAATTATTACTTAACTCTCCTTTCTCTCTTGTGCCCATGGTGTAGAAAATAGGCCCTCCCATTACTAGAATAAGTCTGATGAAAAGAGGCAGGAAAAAGAAAAAGAAAAAGCTCATGAGAACATCTATAATCGGTAATAAGAATATAAGTAGCAAGAATCTCTTTAATTATTTTATGAGTTTTTTATTTATTTCATAAAAAAACATAAGTATATAAATTTGTCACCTCAGATGAATCAGATATAAATATATCTTTTTAATACAAAATATTAAAAGACCACATTCAAACAATAAACTCTACAACATATCAAATAATAATACAAGAGAGACGATACACTCGTCACGTTCATCCCACACATGTCGATAATCGGGCTAAGAATGATGATCCATTGGGTTTCAACCCATTCAACATAAACAAACAATAAGGTCGGGTCACTAACATCTATGAGGTTCAACTTCACAACTATGATCTGGTGAATGTAGATGGGTATTAATTTCATAATAGGAATGAAGAGCTACTCTTCATGCTAGAGATTTTGGAGACAAGCTTCCTTCTATTCATATTTTTTTTTAATTTTTCGATAATTGATCTTTTGATAATTTCCAAAAGTGAAAAATGTAAAAAAGAGATTTTCTAAAATCACTACATCAAATGTCACTGTAAGAACCATTTGGAAAAAACACATTATAGATACGTGACTTGTGTAAAGGTAGACATACTGTACATAAGTACTAATATCACTACCATCTAATTTTTATCAAATAACATTTTTTGACAAAAATGAGATGCACATGCTTATGGGATCCCTGTAATTCTCAATATAAATACTTGATATACATACATTCTTAAAAGATTAGGTAAGTTATTTAAATATATTTATTGAGAAGAGAAGTTTTTTTTCTTTAACTTAGTTGGGTCATACAATTATATAGTCATTATGTGACAAAAAAAATAAAAATTTAGGACAAACTCAGTTATGTTTAATCTTTTTTATATTCATATTTCTATCAAATATGATATATTGTTATGATTAAACTCTTTGTCCAAATAAAAAAAGATTACTACAAATTATGTTTATATCATCAATAGAAAGTCATTATAACACAAATGTAATTTTTTGACACAAACCAAAACTGATGACTTCCATTACTTTGAAAGTTTAGAAAAATTAATGAGAATATATAATTTATGCGAAGCACATTAATTTAACTAATATATATATATATAAATATATATATGAAATACTATGGAGAAATACAATGATTATGTGATCATAAAGAAATGAGGAAACTTTTAAAGGAATGAATGGAAAAAAATAAATAAAGAATAATAAATAGATTAAAAATAAAAATCCTAGTATCATTTGTCCATTATTTGAATAAGATAAATCATCTGAAAATAAGTCAAGAAATTGACTTCCAAACAAATGTGAATGGACTCCCAAAGATCAAGGCAATTATACTCCTTTAATGAGGGAATTGACTCTCAAAAGACCCAAGACTTTAAGAATCAACTATCATGGTGTGAGAGTCAATTCTCAGCAAGAATCGACTCCCATAATCTCGGGGAATCGACTCCTTGAATCAATAAATCGATTCCCTGACTAAAGGAGTCAACTCCCTAAATTAGCACAAAATAGGTCAACTGATTTTACACTGTTGGTCGATTGAGATCAAAATTAGTCGACCGATAATCATATTTTAGTCGACTGAATCAACATTTGGTCGGCCAATATTCTAAAAAATCAACCATATATAGCCTAGAATTGATTCTTTGATATCAATAACTTAATCCCTTTGTTAAGAATCAACTCTTGGTGTTCCTAAAGGGATAATTACCAACTTTAAGAATTTAAAAAGAAGAAATTTAGCCATAATTGTATTTAGATACCAATTCATAAAGAAGATAAATCCAAATCAAGAGGATGAGTCCAAATGGGACTTCTTAAGCCTAATCCCTTTAAATATCCTCTTAATCTACTTAACCATCCCTAATCAATGTAGGGAAAGCCTTGGACTAGTCGGAGGCTATTGGAAAGTGTGGAATCATGGTGAAAAACCCCAGATTTGTTGGAGTTATTCATTGGTTGCCCTAGATTGCTTCATCCAGACAAAATGTAGGTGTTCTCTCATAGGAAACTCAATTAAACTCTTTTGTAAAATCATTTGCATGTGAAGATCATGACTGTGATATTTTCCTTGATGATTATTTACTGTACTACATGTATTTCAAAGATTAAGATCGAGTTTTATGTTCATATGTGTTCATATAGAGGCTCAAATCATGCTAAATCCCTAATTGCATGTCAATTAATTTTTATTGTAGGTTAAAGAGCATATTCATATCTTCTAGACTAAATTTCCTCATTTTTGATCATGTGTCCTTCATGTATTTCATGGATTCAAATCGAGGTTGTTATTTAGGCCCGATAGATTGGATCGGTCAAAAATTTGTTTAAATCTTCAATTTGATCCTAATAGGATGTGGTTGTAAGTTTGTTAACATGTTCTTAAATGTTCCACACCTTTTCCCTCTTTTTTAACCCCTTTACGTTGAGATTTTTTTAGCATTCAGAATAAAAAACACTATTGGGAATAGGTTAATGTAGAGGCTGCCCCATGAAAGTGTCTGCTCGATAGGGCATGTTCAATAGGCACCTGGTCAGATGATTGCGCTCACTTAACATGAACATGCCTGCTTGGCTAGCCACATTCTTAGCACGCTTGCCAGGTAGGGCATGGTCAAATTGTCGATCTAGAAAGTTGTTTTTTTCATACAACCATATCCTACAACAAGTAAATACAATATTTAAATTCTGTTTAAACTTTAAACATGCTATATAGTGATAATAAATACTTTGGTTGTGTAACTTAATCTCTCACATATATATCACCTTTCATAAATCATGATCATGCCCTTACTATCTCCTGATTATTGTCCAAATTTCTATTATTTGATCACATTTCATTTCTCATGATAACACAATCTTGTTCATTTCATGCAACCCTTGTTTAACATGTCGCCAAATTAATACATGATCATTGTACCATGAATTATCTCCGTTTTATTGAACCATGACACATTGCGTGACATGCTACTGCCTCATTTTATTGAACACCTCTCAGTGAAATTTGGACTCTTCATCGGAGATTCCTTCTGTCGAACTTGAAGTACTTCATTGAGACCTCCTCAAGTCTCTACTGGCCATAGATTTTCACATGGTTGTTGAGCCAATTGTACCATAAACACTAGAACCCCACCTAGAACACTGCCGACCATTACAACATGTTTCAACCAGCCTTTTGTGAAAGTAGAGCTAGTGCATGAATGCACTTGCCTTTATAGACGAGTTTAGCACGTGCCTGTGATCCCAACTATGTTATGATCATGAACGCACCTTGGTCCGGTGCCTCATGCTTCTTGTAGTCATAGACCTGACTGCTTTCATATCTGAGCTGCTAGTGGCCTCTATATGATGTACAGATAATGTTTCACGAAGTTTTGACAAACTATTTCTTGTCAAGACTTCTACACCAATTAGAGTTGACTCAATTCTAGAAACTGATTTATCCTGATCTCTTCTATCTCATCTTATCTATCTCATCTCTTCTATCCTTGTACTTCACTTATTTTTTAGAACTCATTGGCCATCAATTAATGTTTGTCTAGATTAAACAAAAGAAATGACTCAATGCTTGGGGCCTGATTTGGTCTTGAGAGGAGCACCCGAAAAGTACTATTACCGGCAGGAGTTGATTGACCAGGGTGATGACATTGCACCCAAATATTATCTCTCTTGATTAATCTACGACAATCACTTCATGAATAAAATGCTTCACTTGTAATTGATATCTCGTGAATACATTACTTGACTTGTGCATAATTTGACCAATCTTTACACTATTATTCTTGATCATGATATTTTATTGTTTTCTCGCATAGTGCATTGAATTATCTCAAGTTACCTCTTATTCACATGGCATTATTCTTATTTCTTGATTATATGGTCACTATCATATCTTTAGTTATTCTGCTTGTTAATCTATTAATCACATAAAGTATATTTGCTTAGAGATAAAAATCCTAATGAACATCTCACTCATCTTGTTTATTTTATTTTTTCAAATAAGATAGTTGAGAAGATATAAATAGATGCAAACGAACAAGAGTGATGAGTGTCATAGACTTGTTGAACCAGTGTCCAAATATACTTAGCATCCTCACAGTTCAAGCCATGACATATATTAGTTTTGAAGATGACCAAATAAGCAGATGTTTATTGAAAACAAATCATGTCAATCATTACATTTTTTCTCTTACATATCACCTAGTAAAATCTCAAAGGCAATACTTCATCATACAAGTTTTTCTTCTCAGATATCCTAAGTATAGCTTCAACTGACTTTATTATATATGAAGTTCACTTCATCACAGTCGAAGCTTTACTTCGTCATATCCGAAGTCTACTTTGTCATATGCAAAGTTAACCACGAAATCTCACTTCAACTGACCATGTTATATTCGTTCTATTCGAAGATTACCTCGACATATACGAAAGCCACTTCGTCATATACAAAGTCCACTTCGTCATATCTGAAGTCCACTTCATCATATGCGAAGTTAAACATGAAGTTTCACTTCAACTGACCACGTTATAATCATTCTATTCAAAGTCCACTTCATCATACTCGAAGTTCACTTTGTCATATCTGAAGTTCACTTTGTCATATCTGAAGTACCACTTCGAATGACAACGTTATATCTTGACCAGTTGTAAGTGCACACACAATCTGTATGTATATTCTTTTTACTTGTCATATCATTAACATTTGTTCATCACCTCATGGCATTTTTCATAATAGAAAATACAATATTGACTTATAATGTAATTCATGATTGAATTTCTGCTCATGATATAATTCATGTTCTAAAGATACCTTGAAGAACAAGTTTTCATACAGATACATAATTGCTTAAAAGTCAAACTATTCTCTAAAAATATTATGTTCACTCTTTTCAAATCTTTCATAAATAAAATATCATATTACTTTGCCTCATAAATCTAGAAATATCTGTATCTTGATTCTTTAGTCAAGCTCTGTGAAAAAATCTTCTGACACTTGCTGCAAACATCCATTTTGTCTTCTGTCAGAATAGCACAACACGTTCTCTACCTACTACATATTCTATGATATGTATGTGAACTAGTGTATAACTTTTTGTGCAGAACATTAATTGATAGCACGTAAAGATTAGACACCAATATTTGAAATATCTCACAAATATCTATGATCATCCCCATAGCTAATGAACTAGACCCAATTTAGTATATCTCTTGGAACTTATCACATTTCAGAAAAAGACAAAAATGATCAATTGCAAAACCGTTTGATCATGTGGACATAAAAGACATGCATGTCGCCCTCGAAAGAAGTCATGCAACGATTATCCCTTTAACGGATATATTCAAATGAACCGAAGCAAAGGCTAAAGAAAAGAAGCCTATAAAAGTAAGACATTTCAAAGGCAAAACATAAGTGTGACAAGCAGTGAAATACAAGAAAGCAAGTGAGAGATAGACACATACACGAGAAAAAGTGAAAGAGTGCAAGTGTGCAACGTAAAGCCTCCTCTCCATAGATTCTAGCAAGGTTGTTGTGCTGAAGCTTTGTCTATCAATGCGTTGATGCAACTATCGAAATCTCACCTAGTGAAGGTTCTCTCCTCAAACTTAGGAGCCATTCTTCAGATTAGAATCCTTTTGTTATATCCTTCTAGTCCGAAATCCCATTGAGTCTTGTACTCCTTACAAAATCTCCTCACAAGTAAGTATACTCCTTTGTAATGGGAAGACCTACTGAGCAGGGTGTTTACCCCTCTAGAAGAGGGAAGGCCAAAGTAGTTCTAACAGTTGGTTCCCCTTTGGAAAAGGGAGGGCTAATTGCATCTAACGGTTTGTCTTTCCCCTTGTGTTGAAGGGAAGATCGGTGAAAACTGGGTGTTGTATCTGTTGTGTTGAGTGTGTATTTGAATTTTTTATGATGATTTTAATAATGACTAATAGACATCACTCATACTTTGATTTTGATGAGGACATATTGTACATATTATAATGATGACTAAACAACATGTTTTTGATACTTCATATTTCATATTTTGATGATAATGACATGTTTTTATGGTTCACACTTCATATATATAGGTTTACAAAATTTTGTCAAAGTTGTGTCAATACAAGTTGAAAATCAGGTCGACACACATAGTCTGCCCAGTAAGCTCCTGAAGAACAAAGTCACAGTTGCGTCGACACACATTGAAAGTCAGGTCGACACACATAGTCCATTTAGTGAGCTATATTTGAAGAAAAACATAGGAGGTCGACACAAGTTGTCAATCAGGTCGACACATGTGTCCTCCCAGTAAGCTAGAACTGATACTTAGTCAGTTGTGTCGACAAACATGCAAACATGCATCGACACACATCGAGTGAAAACTCAGAAACGTAAAGGGTATGATTTCCACATGGTGTGACATATCCCTAGAGACTTATGTGTGACTCTCTTATTACCAAAATACTCTTTCATCCAAGTGGCAATGAGGAGAAGGACTTATGGACACATGGCAACCTTGGATGAACCCTAGATTTTTGTGCATATGTCTCCCAAGTACAAGGGAGTGCACTGAGGCTTAAAAAGCCTCTTGTCTCATCTGAAGGAGACATCCATCACAGACAACGTGGGGATCAAGGCCAAGCATAGAGAGAGAGTGTTAGAGTGCTGAAAGAGGAGCACATCTAGGAGAAGAGCAGCAGAGGAAGAAGCAGAACATCGTGAATTGAAGAAGATCTCCATTAAATCTTCTCAAGAGTCTTCAATTCAAGATTCTAGCAGATCATCTTCAACGAGGAACATCCAATTCATCTCTCTATTACCTACTTGTATTGGAGTGTTCATCTCAATCTATTCTTAAGTGTTTGTTAAATCTGTATAAGTGTTCCGTGCAGATTTCAGTGTGTTTGTGTTTGAGTGGATCTAATCTATGCTAGAGGATCTGATCTTATAGGAACTTGATCTAGCTTGTGTGTGTGTGGTTTGAGCCATCGAGCTCTTGTGTGTGTTGTACTCAGAATTTTGAGTAGTGTGGCCTCACTGTGTGAAGGGTAGATGTAGGAATCACTACTATGATTTCCAAACCACCTAAAAATCTCATGTGTAGTGGTTTGATATGTTTTCTGTGCTAGATGCATACATAGGGATTTTGCTTACACACTACTTGTCTAATTGTCTCACACATCAACTACACACACCTACATATCTGATCAGTGAGATTTTCTATCTGAATAGATCTATAATTTGAAGTAATTTTTAATTTGCTTAAGCTTCCACTGTGATTGGTAATAGATCTATTCGACCCCCCTTCTACATCTATTCACCCTGCATATATTCTATCCTACAATTGGTATCAGAGCAGGTTAATATCTGATTCTACTCTGATTTGATTGCCTCTGTTTGATCTTTTGAAACATCATCTATCTGCTTGAATTGTCTACTTGCTTATTCACCGTTTCTTAATTTGATCTATGGATTCTCAAGGTTTTGTAGCTGAAGGTCATACTATTAATAGACCACCATATTTTGATGGATATGATTATGTAAGATCCGGCACCCTTGGGCCCTTGGCCCCATCCTCAGGGTTGCGACGAACCTGTTGGTCGCGACAGTGTCGCGACAACATGTTGGTCACGACATGCTTCTTGTCACGCCACCCTTGGGCGACGAGTTCTTGAAGCACCATCTGGAGGCGTCGCATTTTGGTCATGCCGTCTGGAGGCGACGCGACTATAGTTTCCAACCGTTCGGACACCGCCCCATTTCCCCCTTCTCCTTCTTCTTTCTTCTTTTCTTCTTATTCTTCCTTCTTCTTCCTTCTTCCTCCTCCTCTGAGCCCCCTTGTGCTTCTCCAGCGATCTTTGGGTGTTCTTGGCATGGAAGTGACGCCCTCTTCGTGTAGGCAGCGTCCGTGTGGTGCTTGGAGCGAGGAGGTGGCAGGCATTCCTACAAGAAGTGTAGCAACCCAGAAAAATTTAATACTTGAAAAATTTGAAATAATAATTTCTTTAAATCGAAATAATAGAAACATACATACCATTATCGTATGTGCAAGAATACATCGAAAAATTCTGTAAACATTATAAATCAACCCCAAATATTATCCCTAAGTGCTCAACGAAGAAATTCATGCAACGAAAAATCTGATTGGCCAAATGTACGTCACAACGTGACTAATTATCCAAATATAGAAACTAAGTCGAAAAAACTGTCAACACGGAAAGATAACGCGCCCATAAATCAAACGAACATGTCAGAGAGACCTCCAACATCGGGTATTGATGACCCATTATTGGAATTGGACCAATGGACCTCTCATAGTCCATAAGTAAAATCAAGTAAGAAAAATATAGTAAAATCCGTAACTCTATTATACCATAATTAAAAAGGGTAACCCCATAAGATAAATTCCAATAAATAATGGGTTTTGTTAAATGGACCATATAAAATTTATTTGGCCAAAATAGGGATTTAATGTATTAAATAGGAAGTTTGAGTTAGAATTGGATTCCTAAACCTATCCTAATAGGTTGGCCACGAATTTAGCTCCCATCCCAACCCAAATAGAAGTTCTCATGCTTAGAAAGGGAAGAGAGAATAGGAAATTCAGAATTAATAGGAGTTATAGTCCAAATAGGAAATAGAAAGAGGAGAAGCTTAAATACCCTCCTAAAACCCTCATGGCCGGCCCTAGCTCGTGCCAAGGGATTGCTGGACTAGGAGGAGAGTCCAAGGAGGAGGAGATTTGTGGGGAGAAGAACCTTTCAAGCTCTCAACCCCGTTCTTCAAGTTCTAGACCTAGAAGAGGAAATCGAGTCAAGGTAGGCATTCTCACAAGATAAAATCCTAATATTTTGTCTGTAGATTTTTCCATGCATCAGGAACAAAACCCTCAAGTTTCATAATTTTCCATCAAGCCAATATTTTCTTCTTGAATTTTGAAGTTCTACAACTCTCTTGACCCCGAACATTCATGTTTAATTCATATCTCCTTGAATACTCTATCTCATGCCTCAAAATTTTTATTGAAGATACTGATGATTGTTAGGAATCTTTCTCCCCTGAAAGCCCTAATTTCCATCAACCCTATATCGAGAATTAATTCTTTTACCCTAACTGTGTACTGTCCCATGTTCTTCAAGAAGTATCATGATTAAACCATGTTGAAACCATGTCTATTTTCAAATTCCTATTTACTGTAAGTACTCACGTATGTCTAAATCAATTTGCAACTTGTTTCATGATTTATCATCGACTATACAATTAGTTATGAATTTTCAAAGCACCTTGTGTCAAAACATGTTAAGTTGGCACGCAATCCCATGATAGTTCCGTTTCCCACTCGAACTTAGGCTTAGAACCTGAGAATGCGATGGCCTGATAGGTCGCGTTCTCAGGGCCGTCGCGACACAGGCACCTGTCGCGATCTGATCGCGACAGGGAACCTTGTCGCGTTCTGGCCGCCTGACCAAACGACCTGTCGTGATCCTCATATGACCCTGTCGCGACCTGCACACCTGTTTAGACTTGCCCGTCGTGACCCTTACAAGGCCCCATCGCATTCACACCTGATCCCATCGCGACCCTTACAAGGGTGCGTCGCGATCTCAGCCTTTTGCATGAAACCCCCTATTTCTGAAATTCCTGACTTTCTACAATAACCCTTTTCCCTGTTAACTATCTTAAACTCAGTAAATAACATTGTTAATCATGGACATGTAATTAGTTAAATTAAAAAGTCATCCACATGATTATTTCATGCCCATGATTTTCTCTTACACTTGCACTCACTTGAACCATCCTATATGGCTTAACTTGGCATAAAAATTGTCATTTGTACATCTAGCGATTTATTTCAATTATATATATATATATATTTAATTGCCCTATTTTAAATGGACTTGTCTATGTTTTCTCGCGATATTTTTGTAATACCGTTATCGATGCTCCACTGTTCTAGAATTCCTCTAGAACGTCAGGCACTTGTTTCTATACACACTCTCTCTTGACTTGGACGAACTCTCTGTCGGATACTCCTTCTACCGGACTAGTGAGTCTTTGTTCAAGGCCTCCGTAAGTCTCCTCTGTCCATGGATTCCCACATTGTCGATGAGCAGGTTGTACCTTAACACCTATGGTACACTCTAGGGATCAACATGATCCAAACGACCTTAGTTGCTCTCTCTCTTATCTTGAATCAGGTCGGACCTCTGGACTTGTGCGTAACGAGGCCAGCGGAAAGGTTGTGTTCCACCTGACTGCCAACACCGTACACGCGTGTTGTGCAACTGTTACTATCGCTCGTTACTCGACATTTCATGTGCAATGACCATAAGATCTCATCTATACTCTACTCGCTCATCTATTCACGTTCACTCTACTATCTCGTCTCTCTCATCTATTCATTCAGTACTCTCTTGGTACCCTTTGAGCTATGTGGCTCCTACTGTTTTGTACTATTTCATGACTGTCTAGCACTATAATATGGGTCTTGTGACTCTACTGTATCCAATGCATACTATGCAGGGCATGGAGAGTGTCCGAGGGGCTCCAATCTAGTCCTGGGGGTAGAGAGCCACCCGAAAATACCTGCAGGGGCTATAGATGGTGTTCTGCATTGCAGCAGTTCTGACTAACTGTTCTGAATTAGGTAGACATCTGACTATTATACTATTAGTTTGAGGAGTTCACACGTACTGTGATATTACTGTGCTATCACAAACTGTTATACTATTAGTCTGAAGAGTTCAGATGTACTGTGCGATTACTGTGCTATCGCAGACTGTTACTGAACGGCTACTGTCCTAGAAGTGACTACTGCCGTATTCTACTAGTGCACCGTTGTGCAACCATACACGCTATCTCGTTACACCCTATCTCGTTACACGCTATCTTGTCATACGCTCTACTTGCTCTACTTGATACTTACTATCTTGAGTTATTACGTTCTATCGTGACTTGATCACATTCAAAGTGCTATACTCTCTCGTTGTCTATTGACAATAAAAGTGCTATATTTTCTCTTGGCTATCTACGGATAACCAAAGTGCCATTACTATTTTGATTGACGAAAGTTAATCAAAAGTGCTATACTATCTCGATTGATGTAAATCAATCAAAGTGCAATTTACCCTTTACATGATCTTCTACTATCTCTTCTGGCTATACATGTCGCTTGCTATTCTTGACAATATCATTACTTGCTATTGTTGTTATCGTTTATGTCGTGACTTGACTTTAATCATCATGCTATACATGATTCGTTTGCTATTTGAACCATGATATTTGTGCTATTACTTTCTCGACTTTACATGACTATCTCTATCATTAGTTACTCAGCCATTTAAAGCATTAATCATTTAAAGCCTGCTTGATCCTAAGATTTAAGTCCTACTGGGTGTTATCGCTCACCCTTCATTATTTGTTATTGTGTCTCAGGTAAGTTGAACAATGACGTTATACGTACCAATGGGACAGGACCAGAGTGATGAGTGACCCAGAGTCAAATGACGAAGTTACCCTAGCACGATTGGAGTCTAGTAGTTATTGCTTTAGATTTCTTTTCAATGTAATGATGTCATTGAGCCCTATGTATTGGCTCCGAATTAGTGGTTATAATGGTCTTAGTGATTTTATATGAAATCAAGAGTTTATTTCAATTATTGTTCATTAGACGCTCTGATGTTTGCGAATGTATGCGCAATTTACATTACCATACTCGTTGTTCGTGTCTTCCTCCGATTTATTCCGCTGCTAAATTGGAGGGGCGTGACAGTTGGTATCAGAGCCTAGGATGTCCTTATTAGGATAGTTTAAGTCTAGGGATGTTCTAGGTGAACCACCATGACCATGTCTAAGTCAACCACCATACCTATGTGAGAGATTGGGTAAAGCTTGGGGTTATGCTAGGAGCTTAACTATATGTATAAGCACCCTAAGTTTAAGAAGAAATTAATAAGTATTATTGCTCGCAGGAACTAGAGGAGATGGCTGGCTAGCATGCACAAATGCACGAATTACAACAGACCGTACAGGGGTTAACTCAAGCCCTTAACAACGTGATTCAAGCAGAAGCAAGAAATGGGGCAGGAGACTTATATGGGAACTTTCAACGAATAAATCCCGCTAGGTTTAATGGAACTCTTGATCCCGATGAAGCTGAAAATTGGGTGAAGGCGATGGAATGGATCTTTAGAGTTATGCAATGCTCAGAGTAGGAGAAAGTCCTTTTGGAACCTTCCAGTTGGACCGCGATGCTAGAACCTAGTGGGAAGCTGCCATTCGACAATTACCCGACATCAACATAGAGTGGGATAAATTTTTAGAACTCTTCAACACCAAATATTTTTTCCGAGAGGATTCGTGAGAAGAAGGCAATTGAATTTGCCAATTTAAAACAACGAATGATGTCTATAGTAGAATATGAAGCGCAATTTGAAAGACTAGCACAGTACGCACCACATTTGGTGAGTACGAAGAAGATGAAGGCGAAGAGATTTTTAGAAGGGTTGAGACCTGTGTTCTGGGAAAAATTGGCTCCATTAGACATTGAAGTATATTCAGTCATGGTATTAAGAGCCCAATTAGTAGAGGACACCATGGAACTTCTTGAAAGGATCCATAAGAAGAAGGTGCTGAAAAGGGAACGTGCTACACATTCTAATGATAATAAAGGAAGAAATACAGTAGATAGCAAGAGAATGAAAGGGGAAGTGAAGCGGAAGGAATTCTGTAAATTTTGTAAAAAGCCACGGCATCATATTGATAACTGTTGGAAGAAATTGGACAGATGCTTGCGATGTGGAAGTCAACAACATCGAGTCATCAATTGTCCAATAAAGAAGAACCAAACTCCACGCCAAGGACGATTACCAGCCCTTGTGGATAAGAATCATGCCAATGAGGGTGGACAAGGTACCGTCACTAAACCCTTAGTTTAATTTCATGTTATTTTCGCAATAGCAAAGCCCTAAGTGGGGGAGGTGATGGAATGAAATATCCATAGTAAATTGCTAGACGTATCATATCATATGAATTTGGGGACCAAATTCTTTTTAAGTGGGGGAGGATGTAGCAACCTGGAAAAATTTAATACTTGAAAAGTTCGAAATAATAATTTCTTTAAATCGAAATAATAGAAACATACATACCATTATCGTATGTGCAAGAATACATCGGAAAATTCTGTAAAAATTATAAATCAACCCCAAATATTATCCCTAAGTGTTCAACGAAGAAATTCGTGCAACTAAAAATCCGATTGGCCAAATGTACGTCACAACGTGACTAATTATCCAAATATGGAAACTAAGTCGGAAAAACCGTTAACACGGAAAGATAACGCGCTCATAAATCAAACGAACATGTCAGAGAGACCTCCAACATCGGGTATTGATGACCCATTATCGAAATTGGACCAATGGACCTCTCATAGTCCATAAATAAAATCAAGTAAGAAAAATATAATAAAATCCGTAACTCTATTATATCCTAATTAAAAAAGGTAACCCCATAAGATAAATTTCAATAAATAATGAGTTTTGTTAAATGGACCATATAAAATTTATTGGGCCAAAATAGGGATTTTTAAAAGAAGAATAATAGGAAAATACCCTAAATTTGTAACTAATTATTACTTAAATAGAAAAGGGGTATTTAGTGCATTAAATAGGAAGTTTGAGTTAGAATTGGATTCCTAAACCTACCCTAATAGGTTGGCCATGAATTTAGCTCCCATCCCAACCCAAATAGAAGTTCTCATGCTTAGAAAGGGAAGAGAGAATAGGAAATTCGGAATTAATAGGAGTTATAGTCCAAATAGGAAATAGAAAGAGGAGAAGCTTAAATACCCTCCTAAAACCCTCATGGCCAGCCCTAGCTTGTGCCAAGGGATTGCTGGACTAGGAGGAGAGGCCAAGGAGGAGGAGATTTTGTGGGAAGAAGAACCTTTCAACCTCTCAACCCCGTTCTTCAAGTTCTAGCCCTAGAAGAGGAAATCGAGTCAAGGTAGGCATTCTCACAAGCTAAAATCCTAATATTTTGTTTGTAGATTGTTCCATGCATCAGGAACAAAACCCTCAAGTTTCATAATTTTCCATCGAGCCAATGTTTTCTTCTTGAATTTTGAACTTCTACAACTCTCTTGACCCCGAACGTTCATGTTTAATTCATATCTCCTTGAATACTCTATCTCATGCATCGAAATTTTTATTGAAGATACTGATGATTTTTAGGAATATTTCACCTCTGAAAGCCCTAATTTCCATCAACCCTACATCGAGAATTAATTCTTTTACCCTAACTGTGTACTGTCCCATGTTCTTCGAGAAGTATCATGATTAAACCATGTTGAAACCATGTCTATTTTCAAATTCCTATTTATTGTAGGTACTCACGTATGTCTAAATCAATTTGCAACTTGTTTCATGATTTATCATTGACTATACAATTAGTTATGAATTTTCAAAGCACCCTGTGTCAAAACATGTTAAGTTGGCACGCAATCCCATGATAGTTCCGTTTCCCGCTCGAACTCAGGCTCAGAACCTGAGAACATGATGGCCCGATAGGTCGTGTTCTCAGGGCCGTCGCGACACAGGCACCTGTCGCGTTCTGGCCGCTTGACCGAATGACTCGTCGCGATCCTCATATGACCCTGTCGCGACCTACCCGCCTGTTTAGACCTACCCGTCGCGACCCTTACAAGGCCCCGTCGCATTCACACCTGATCCCGTCATGACCCTTACAAGGGTGCGTCGTGATCTCAGCCTTTTGCATGAAACCCCCTATTTCTGAAATTCCTGACTTTCTACAATAACCCTTTTCTCTGTTAACTATCTTAAACTCAGTAAATAACATTGTTAATCATGGACATGTAATTAGTTAAATTAAAAAGTCATCCACGTGATTATTTCATGCCCATGATTTTCTCTTACACTTGCACTCACTTGAACCATCCTATATGGCTCAACTTGGCATAAAAATTGTCATTTGTACATCTAGTGATTTATTTTAATTATATATATATATATATTTAATTGTCCTATTTTAAATGGACTTGTCTATGTTTTCTCGCGATGTTTTGGGAATACCGTTATTGACGCTCCACTGTTCTAGAATTCCTCTAGAACATCGGGCACTTGTTTCTATACACACTCTCTCTTGACTTGGACGAACTCTCCGTCCGATACTCCTTTTACCGGACTAGTGAGTCTTTGTTCAAGGCCTCCGTAAGTCTCCTCTGTCCACGGATTCCCACATGGTCGACGAGCCGGTTGTACCCTAACACCTATGGTACACTCTAGGGATCAACATGATCCAAACAGCCTTAGTTGCTCTCTCTCTTATCTTGAATCACGTCGGACCTCTGGACCTGTGCGTAACGAGGCCAGCGGAAAGGTTGTGTTCCAACTGACTGCCAACACCGTACGCGCGTGTTGTGCAACTGTTACTATCGCTCGTTACTCGATGTTTCATGTGCAATGACCATAAGATCTCATCTATACTCTACTCGCTCGTCTATTAATGTTCACTCTACTATCTCGTCTCTCTCGTCTATTCATCTAGTACTCTCTTGGTACCCTTTGAGCTATGTGGCTCCTACTGTTTTGTACTATTTCATGACTGTCTAGTGCTATAATATGGGTCTTGTGACTCTACTGTATCCAATGCATATTGTGCAAGGCACGGAGAGTGTCCGAGGGGCTCCAATATAGTCCTGGGGGCAGAGATCCACCCGAAAATACCCCTAGGGACTATAGACAGTGTTCTGCATTGCACTGGTTCTGACTGACTGTTCTGAATTAGCTAGGCATTTGACTGTTATACTATTAGTCTGAGGAGTTCAGACGTACTGTGATATTATTGTGCTATCACAAACTATTATACTATTAGTCTGAAGAGTTCAGACATACTGTGCGATTACTGTGCTATCGCAGACTGTTACTAAACGGCTACTGTCCTAGAAGTGACTACTGCCGTATTCTACTAGTGCACCGTTGTGCAACCATACACGCTATCTCGTTACCCGCTATCTCGTTACATGCTATCTTGTCATATGCTCTACTTGATACTTGCTATCTTGAGTTATTGCGTTCTATCGTGACTTGATCACATTAAAGTGCTATACTCTCTCGTTGTCTATTGACAATAAAAGTGCTATATTTTCTCTCGGCTATCTACGGATAACCAAAGTGCCATTACTATTTCGATTGATGAAAGTTAATCAAAAGTGTTATACTATCTTGATTGATGTAAATCTATCAAAGTGCAATTTACTCTTTACATGATCTTCTACTATCTCTTCTGGCTATACATGTCGCTTGCTATTCTTGACAATATCGTTACTTGCTATTGTTGTTATCGTTTCTGTTGTGACTTGACTTTAATCATCGTGCTATACTTGATTCGTCTGCTATTTGAACCATGATATTTGTGCTATTACTTTCTCGACTTTACATGACTCTCTCTATCATTAGTTACTCAGCCATTTAAAGCATTAATCATTTAAAGCCTGCTTGATCCTGAGATTTAAGTCCTACTGGGCGTTATCGCTCACCCTTCGTTATTTGTTATTATGTGTCAGGTAAGTTGGACAATGATGTTATACGTACTAATGGGATAGGACCAGAGTGATGAGTGACCCGGAGTCAAATGATGAAGTTACCCTAGCACGATTGGAGTCTAGTAGTTATTGCTTTAGATTTCTTTTCAATGTAATGATGTCATTGAGCCCTATGTATTGGCTCCGAATTAGTGGTTGTAATGGTCTTAGTGATTTTATATGAAATCAAGAGTTTATTTCAATTATTGTTCATTAGATGCTCTGATGTTTGCGAATGTATGCGCAATTTACGTTACCATACTCGTTGTTCGCATCTCCCTCCAATTTATTCCGCTGCTAAATTAGAGGGGCGTGACAAGAAGGCCCCAATGGGTTGTCTCTACTCTTTGAGGTAGGGACTCTTCTTCTCCTTCTAGTTCTA
This sequence comes from Colocasia esculenta, assembly GCA_014218235.1. Taxonomy (NCBI): domain Eukaryota; kingdom Viridiplantae; phylum Streptophyta; class Magnoliopsida; order Alismatales; family Araceae; genus Colocasia; species Colocasia esculenta. Next base: position 97,911,766 of record CM024755.1, on the reverse strand, counting down.
CCATGCTCCCCTCCCCTTGAGATTCTCGTGTTTTCCTTGGTGTTTGGGGGTGAGAGAACCATACTATGTTATTGAGAGGTTTTTGTTCAGTGTAGAACTCCTTGTTTAATGCATGATTCGTGGGGTTTGAGGGTGGTTTGTCTATTTACATGCTTTCCTATAGTCTCCCATGCTCCCCTCCTCCGAATGGATGCATTTTGGTGGTTTTTGGGGTGATCGTTGGGAGGACTATCCTGCGACCCCCTCTGTCTGGTGTCGCGTCGGGTCTAAGGGTCGCGACGCATGCGCTGACTGTGATAGACTTTGTGCTGTCGCGGCTGGCATGGAGGGTGCCGTGACATGGTCGCATAAGGTTTTGGGCGTCGCGGCAGTATCGCGATGGCCTTGGGCATCGTGACAAGGACATACACAGGTGAGTTTCATGTGGAGTCCGTTTCTCATCGCGTCTTCACCTATTCTCGGTTTCTTCTGTACCAGTGGCACCAGTGCTAGTTCCTAGTATGGTCCTACACTAGTTGTTCGCCCAGTGCTCGGCACCTGAGGGATTGTCTCATGAGAGGTTCTTTCTATTTACCTGGGACCCCCATCCCCGTGTGCTCGTTGAGGGAGTACTCTAGGCGATGGGTGTGCTCGGGTCGCGAACTTTGGAGCAGAGGGGAAAATGGTGGTAGGACAGTGGCGTCGAGTCATTTGCAGAGCTCTTGTAGTTGGTCTGGGATGCCAAGGTCGTTCGGAGTTCTTCTCAGTGCATGCCAGGTAGTCCTTTTCGTGCTGCCTCACTCTTTGTGGCCTCAGAACCACCTAGAAAGGCCAGGCGTGGGGACTGTAGTCCGGCCAGACTACGATGGTTATTGTGTGGTTACTTTGTGTTCCTCGGCTCCACTCTGATGAGATGTGGAAGTCAGGACTGTGGTCGAGTATAAGACGTCAGTGGACACACCTGACCGGTTGACTAGTGGTAGTTGCTTCCGTAGCTAGTGTCATTTGTCCAGGCAGGGTTCTCTCTATCTGTGTTATAATTGTGTGGTGGTCACGATGTGCAGGTCGTATGGTGTTTCTGGCCGTGTTACAATTCCCGTACCATTGCTAGTTAGTTAGCTTTCCTTCCGCACTTTCCTGCACTAGAGTAGGTTATATAACTATTGTTGTTTACTTTAATTATATTTGTTATCCTGCCTGTTAGAGCTAGTAGGTGATTGGTAGTCCCTACTAAGCTTCTGTTGTGAAGCTCATCCCTCCTTTTTCTAGGTGAGACTTCTCAGCAGCGGTCGGGTGCACGTCGGGTAGAGTAGGTGGGGTAGTCATCGTCGTCCCCGTAGCTAGCAGTGGGCTCCCCTTTACTTCTAGTTGTACTTCACCCTCGTGGTATGCCCCTAAGGGCCCTGTTCTTCCCCTTGCTTACTTGTACTCATTGTGTGTTGGGACTGTACCTAGAGCGATACGCAGTACTCTCGCCCTTTCCTTTCTTACTTTTGTGTGTGCTTCTAGTTCAGTGGTTGACATTTCTTTCCTTTACATATCCTATTAGACTTGTTTATAGCTCTTCTGGGTCCCCGGATCTGTGGGCGGCGACCGCAAAAATTGGGTCCTCGGTTAGGGTGAAGGGTCGGGTTCTCTAGGTCATTATAGTTGGTATCAGAGCGAGAGTCTATCAGGACTTGTAGTGGATTTAAACAGCAATAGGAAAGGTCCCAACAGAAGTACAAGTACACTGCTAGCCGCTCGAGTTAGTAGCATTAACCTTGTTGGTTGTGTGCCGTGCAAAACATGGCTCCGCACAGACGTTGGTAGACTAGAGAGCTGATGGAGTAGGAGGGAGAGTCAGATATGCCAGCACCAGGTGAGGTTTAGGAGGATGTGTCAGCAGAGGAGTCTATAGCACAGCCTCAAGAGCCAGCAGCAGCAACGACACAGGGTGAGTAGCAGCAATAATGGTACCAGCCCCCACCACTGTAGTTTGAGGCCATGTTCCCCATGGTTGTGCAGTTTTTCAGGGCCATGGCGGACTGGGTAGATGGTAGTGGGAGGACAGCCACCAGTACCTCCCCCAGTAGTACCAGAGCAGCAGGCAGACCCACCGATAGTGAAGCCAGTTGTACATCAAGTGTCAAGTACCGGGAGTGTCCAAGTTGGCAGGACGAGGATGGCAGTAGCTGAGGACTGGACCGCCTTCCTGGAGAGGTTTTTTGCATCTCCGACCACCGACGTTCTTCGGTGACTATGATCCAGACAAGGCGGAGAGCTGGACCCATGACTTGGTGCATACTTTCGAGACCATGGAGTGCGCTGAGAAAGATTAGGTGAGATTGGTGATGTATCACTGAAGGAATGAACCCATGAGTGGTGGAGAGTTCAGAGGTAGACACACTTCCCTAGGTCGAGGATAGACCATATTTCATCATCTATTTCTTTGTCAGACGCCTCAAATCCTAAATACACACAAAGCATAAACATATTTTTTGCTTTAGCAAGATCAACAATCGAGCATTTGGTTAGCCTATTTTCAGTATATTCTTGTGAAACATGATTTATATTGGCAGCAGTTCTTGGAGGTTTTTCATGGCGAGTACTTCCCCGATTATGCTCGACGTGAGAGACGAGATCAGTTACATGAGTTGGTACAGGGAGACTTGATGGTTTCGCAGTATCATCAAAGGTTTTCCCAGTTGTTGAGGCATGTTCCCCATGTAGCCAGCAGTGAGCAGGCTTGTGCAGAGTGGTTTATCGCGAGACTGAGACCAGATCTACGGTGGGGCATGATAGCTCACATGTGTGCCACCTTGGGAGTGGCGGTGGCTAAGGCCACTGACTTAGAGAGATAGGCTTGGTAGCCCCAGCAGTAGTAGTAGGGAGGAGGTTCTTCTAGGACCACCCCGTACAAGCATCCCACTGGTAGTCGTGGTAGTGGGACTTCTTCCTCTTCTTCGGGCTCGACCACCTCTGGTCTACGCTCGAGGTTCAGGCAGATGACCACTCGCAGGGGGTGGGTGACATCGGTCGCAATAGAAGCATCAGTCGAGGTTGGTAGAGGGGTCGGTCCAGTAGAGAGCCGAGCAGGGCAGGCAGGAGGTGATATGTTACACTTGAGATTTACTAGGCCACTATAGGAGGGATTACCCGATGGGGGAAGTTCAGCAGCCGCAACAGCCAATGCAGTTGCAGTTTACACAATAGTTGTCGTAGTACTAGTACCCTCCACAATAGCAGTAGCTGCAGGGACAGTACTAGCAGCCACAACAGTTCCAGTAGTACCTGTAGCCGCAATAGTTCCAAAAGTACCAGCCGCAGCAGTAGGGTCAGTACCAGCAGCCGCCACAGTAGTCCCAGTAGGCACCGCAGCGTGGACGTGGTCGTGTGATGGACCTTACCAGGGAGAAGGTTGAGACTTCGAACCTGGTCATAGGTACTTTTCTTATCCTTGGTAGAGTTACTCGTGTTCTGGTAGATCCCGGTGCTTCCCTTTATTTTGCTTCCGAGGAGTTTTATGAGTTGCTCGTTTATCACACCCCTGAGGGGCAGTGTGACGTGTTGGTTGATCTTCCATCTAGAGATTACATGCATTCGTTTGGCTTCCTTGAGGGTGCTACAATTGAGGTTCAGGGACACCAGTTGCCGGCCAGGTTGTACATGTTGCAGCTTCGTGACTTTGACGTCATCCTTGGCATGGACTGGTTAGAGGCTCACTCACTTGTGGTTGATTGCCAGTGGAAGACTGTGCGGTTTAAGATACATGGAGCACCTATTCTCTACTTCTGAGGTATTCGGTCTACCCGTCGACCTTTTATTTCTTTTTATAGGGCTCGACATTTGATCTGCGATGGTTGTGTAGCATACCTTGCTTCCGTTTGTTCATCAGAACCTAGTTTGTTGTCAGTTTCTGATGTGCCTATTATGTGTGAGTTTTCTGATATTTTTCTGATGGATCTACCTGGGCTATTGCCTGAGCGGGAGGTAGACTTCTCCATTGATATTTTTCTGGGGACGATGCCTTTGTCTTAGGGCACCGTACCAGATGGCTCCATCCGAGTTGCGAGAGTTGAAGCGCCAGTTGTTGGAGTTGCTTGAGCAGGGTCTCATCTGTCTGAGTCGTTTGCCATGGGGAGTGCCAGTATTGTTCATGAGGAAGAAGGATGGCAGTTTAAGGTTGTGCATCGATTACAGGCAGTTGAACCAAGTCACAGTGAAGAACAAGTATCCGTTGCCCAGGATTGATGATTTGTTTGATCAGTTGTAGTCAGCTACAATGTTCTCGAAGATTGACTTGAGATCAGGATACTACCAACTGAGGATCAGAGAGTCAGATATTGGCACGACAACTTTTCGTACGAGGTATGGTCACTTTGAGTTCGTTGTGATGTCGTTTGGGCTCATGAACGTACTTGCAGCTTTCATGGATTTGATGCACAGGGTGTTTAGCGAGTACTTGGGTAGGTTTGTGGTCATCTTCGTAGATGACATCTTGGTCTACTCGGCTTATGAGGAGGAGCACGAGGAGCATTTGAGGATCATGTTGGAGACGTTGCAGAGTCACCAACTTTATGCCAAATTCGACAAGTGCGAGTTTTGGCTAAGGGACGTGCAGTTTCTCGGAAACACGATCTCAGGTTCTGGTGTGGCAGTTGATCCTGCCAAGGTAGAGGCAACGTTGTTTTGGGAGCAGCCCACTTCAATGTCAGAGGTTCACAGCTTTTTGGGCTTGGCAGGCTATTACAGAAGGTTTATTCAAGACTTTTTCAAGATAACAGCCGTTGACCCATTTGACCAGACTTGAGACCCAAGTTGTTGAGTTATGGTTTTGTGAATAACTATAACTATTGTTTTGATGATGATTGATTTGATATGTTTTGATGCTGACATAATCATGGTTCATCTTGTTGTCATCATAATATCATTGATTTCTTGATAAACTTAAGTGCTTTCATGCTGCAATTCATTTGATTCATGTTTACAGGTCATAAATTGACTGGCCACTTTGACATCATGCTTAAATGAACATTAGATGTTCACTTTTGGTCATAGTCAGCCGAAGCACAGACATCGGATGTACAATTTTGTTCTCTGTCAATCGAAGTCAAACTTCATCAGATACGAAGCTGGACTTCGGATATGACGAAGTCACTTCGACTAATCATGAATATTTAACACTGTAACTTTGGATGTTCTATTTTGTTCTTTGTCAGTTGAAGCAAAACTTCATCATATACGAAGTTAGACTTCAGATATGATGAAGTCACTTCGACCGATCAAGACACATTTGTCACTGTGACTTCAGATGTACTCATTGTTCATTATTAGACGAAGTGTAACTTCATCATATACGAAGCTGGACTTCGGATATGACGAAGTGGAACTTCGACCGATGAAGACCATTTTGACATTGTGACTTCGAATGTTCACTTTTACACTTGGTCATCCAAAGCCATGAACTTCGTATATTTCTATTTTGATCGCTATCATTCGAAGCTCTGTGACTTCAGATGTTCACGTTTAAACCTTTTTAGTCGAAGCTATGGCACTTTATGTATTCATGTTGTATTTCTGCCATCCGAAACACCTTGACTTTGGATGTCAAGATTTACACTTGGCCAATTGAAGTGTTGAGATTTCATATATTCATGTTATAATTTGACAGTTGATCAAACATCGATTCCCTCATGTCCTAAATCGATTGTCATAACATGGATTGCTTTATTAGTTAACTTAAACATCAATTATCCTTTCTCCTGAATACTTAAAGATGTTATATGTGCAGGATATCATATGACTGGCACGTGTCTTACTTAGGGTACTTAGTGCTCACGCATTCCCAGGTACAAGGTCACATGATTAGGGCTATAAATATGCCTTTGTCCTTTATGAAAGGTGTCTAGCAGGCGCGGCCAAGAAAAAGGGAAAGTACCCTAAAAGTGTGCGCCCAAAAAGAGAGGAGAAGAGTAGCACCTCCAAGAGAAGCAGAGCAGTAGAAGAGCAGCAAACGCGAAGAGAAGAAGAAGAAGAAGGAGAAGGAGCCAGAAGGTAGATCAAGCAGAGACTGCAACACGAAAGAAGGAGATTGGATCTGAGATTGTGAAGATCAGATTTAGAGCTGAAGAAAAGATTTCTTCCTTGTTTCTATTTTGTATTTTTAGAACAAATTTGATAGTGTGTGATCTATGTAAGCGTTCTGCACAGATTACTTGATTGTTTCGATTTTATCTTCACAATTGTACTGGGATAAATCGTGCTAGAGGATCTACTCCCTAATTGGGTTTGTTCTAGCAGAACTTGGATCCGTCAGTGTGCTCAAGTTTTCTAGGCCGTCATGCTTAGAGGTTTTGGGAAGAGCCGTTGTGCTCTTGCCCAGCGGAGTGAGTCTTCGTGCTCATCTCCAGTTGTTGCTTGTGAGTTGTCATGATCACAAGTCGGTTTTGGAGTAGGTCGTCGTGCCTATCTCCAGGGTGTTTTGAGCCATCGTGCTCAAAGGTTGTTGGAGCCGTCATGCTCGGGTTTGTACTCAGGTTTGAGTGGTGTTCCTCCGTCGTGGGGAGGTGGACGTAGGAGACACAGTTTGTGTTTTCTGAACCATCTTAAATATCCTGTGCACTGTGGTTTGCTTGTGTGAGTGTGATATTGATCGCATAGATGTTTGCATAGGATTTCGCTTCACACTGCCAGTCAATTTAATCACACACTTTGCATTAGATCTGTGAGGTTTTTAATTGAATAGAACTCTTAATTTCGAAGTAAATTTTAATTGCTTAAGTTTCTACTGTAAATCTATTCAACCCCCTTCTAGATTTTGCCATCACCAAATATCTGATCCTACAATTGATATCAGAGTAGGTTAACCACTTTGATTATTTGATCTAATTTTTATTACACTGATTCACTATGTTTAGATCTAATAGTCTTTTGAGTTCATTTGGTGTAATGGCAAATCTCTTTAACTTGCATGAATTTCCTACTATAATTTCAGAAAAATCCCCAAGCTCAATATCATCTATTAAATTGCAGAATTCTTCAGTGGATTAGCAAAGAAACGGAGCCAAGGGAATTCACAAATGCTCAATGGCACAGAAGAGCTCCAATGATTTAAGAAAATTATCAGTCTAAAAGCTATTAACTCTCATAGCACATTCAATAAGCTCAGAGCATCCTTCATCTTCTTTGGAATCAAAGAAATCAAATGGGTCTACAAGGTCAGGTAAATCAGTTCCAAACCCATTTATGAAATCAAATTTCGATTCTGATTTAGATGAAGGTATGTCTTATGGTGATTTGGTTGAATTTTGTGAGAAGGTACAAAATCTTAATGAAAATCTAATCACTAGAAATAAAGATTTGAAAAAGACTTTAAAAATTGCCATGAAGAAAAAGAAAAATTGAAGTCTGAAAATAAAAAAAAAACAAATTGAAATTGATGTGCTTAACGAGGATCATAAGTCATTGGAAACTAAAATCTTTACATTGAAAAATGAGCAAGAAAACTTAGAGAAACATATTGAAAAACTTGCTCAAGAGAAAGATCAATTGAAAGATCAAGTTTCTAATATGGCTCAAGATTCTAAAATCAATGACAAATGCAAACAACTTGTTGAAGAAAATCATCATATGAAAAAAGAAGATTGAATGCATGTTGCATGACAGACCATTAAACACTGATTGCAGCAATTTAAAGAATAAAATTCTTGATTTGGAAAACAAATTGCTCAATTTTAAAATGAAAAAAAAAAGATGAAAAATGGTCTGAATGTCATGCTAAACAAACTTCAAGTTTCAGAAAAAGAAGTTGTTGCATTAAAAGCTGAAAAATAGAAGCTTCAAAATGAACTTAAGACTACTGCAAACACAAGTCTTGCTTCTGTGAAAAATAAGAAAAATGAAAAGAAAATAAAAATAATATTTGTTAATGCTGCTGGTAACAAGAACTCCTCTATCCATAATGAAAAACCAATGAAAGTTCTTGTTCAGAAAAATACTCCTATCAAGAAGAACCTTGTCTCTATGAAAAACAAGAAAATTGAAACACGAAAATAAAATACTTTTCACAGGATTCCTACATCTTCTCCACAAACAAGGAAAGCTCCAAGGCAAGCTCCAACTCCACATCATGCTAGGAGCTATCAAAAAGGAAAAGGGAGTTGTTGTGTTGAGTGTGTATTGGGATTTCTTAAAGTTGATTTTTTAATGATGACCATTGTACATCACTCATACTTTGATTTTGATGATGACATATTGGACAATTTGTACGTATTGAATATATTATAATAATACTCAAACAACATGTTCTTGACATTTAATATTTCACATTTTACTGTTAATGACATATGGTCTACACTTCATATTTTCAGGTTCACATAATTCTGTCAAAGTTGTGTTGACACAAGATGTCAAGTGTGTCGACACATTCATAGCATAAAAGAGTCAGTGGTGTCGACACATGTGGATGTTGTGTCGACACATTGTATGAATTCATTAAACAGTGAAGGAAGTAGTAGCCAGTGGTGTCGACATAGTCTGCTTGTGTGTCGATACTCACTGTCCCTCCCAGAAGCCTGTTATAAAGCCAGTAGCCAGTACTGTCGACACAGTCTGCCTGTGTGTCGACACACTTCGACTGAAGCTCAAAAATGGGAATTTTCTGGACACGTGTCTGCATGGGAATCAAGGGAATTGACCTAGATATTTGTGCCCACGCACTCCAAGGGTCCACATGGACACATGGGACTATATATACCCATGATCCTCATACTCCAAAAGTGGGGGAGTTGGGACTTTTCCAGAGGAAGAGGAGAAGAGCGGGAAAAGCTCTTGCGTCCAGAAGGGGAGCAGAGGAGCGCCGCCAAAGGGAAGAAGAGGAGGAGTTCCCGATTGAAGCATTGCTGATCAGAAGGAGATCCATCTGAGTATGGAACTCATTTGAGTATAAATTTCTCTGTGTGTGATCTGTGTATGTGTTCTACACAGATCGCCTAATTCTGTGTTGTTTTACATTTTCTCTTGTACTGAGATAGATCGTGCTAGAGGATCTACTCTCTAATTGTGCTTGTTCTAGAAGAACTTGGATCCTTCGTGGTCCAGAGGTTTTAAGTACTGTGTACTTAGGTTTGGATCCGTAGTGCTCTGAGTTGGAGCCGTTGTGTTCTGGTGCTTGAGTCGTCGTGCTCCAGGTTATATGCACTAGTGTTAGTGGTTCCTCCGTCATGAGGAGGTGGACGTAGGAGACACAAGTTGTGTTCTCCGAACCACCTTAAAATTCTCTGTGCACTGTGGTTTGCTGCATCGTTTCACTCTATATTCAGACACCACTCTTGAATCTAATCGAATTGTGTGTATTACTCTTTTAATTCCGCTGCCATACACACACATTTGTAATTAACTTGAATTCAGTCACCTATCCGATCCCAACAATTGGTATTAGAGCAGGTCAGAGTCAATTCTATACTCTGAGGTGCTTTGGTGAATTTTCTGTGTTTAGGATTTTGATTCACTCAATTACTTGCTCAAATTGTGTTGTGTGTTTGATTTGATTGTCTTTATCATGGACTCTAGAGGTTTCGTTGCTGAAGGTCATTCAATTAATCGGCCTCCATTTTTTGATGGTATTGACTATCCTTACTAGAAGAATTGGATGATGGTTTTTCTTAGAGCACAGAACTATGAAGTATGGAGAATTGTTGAAAAAGGACCAATCAAAGTCACTGGAGATGAAGATCAATGAACCAGGGAGCAGATCAGAAGGGTCACCCTGAACTACAGCACCATGAACATGCTGCAATGTGTCATCCATCCAAAGGAGTATTCCAGAATCTCTATGTGTAAGTCAGCCAAGGAGATGTGGAATAAATTAGAATTGCTATATGAGGGCAAATCTCAAGTTAGAGAAACTAAAGCAAACATGTTAGTTTCTGATTATGAATTGTTTATCATGAAATCTGATGAAACCATATCTGATATGTTTGCTAGGTTCATGGTAATCATCAATGGACTTCGAGCTTTGGGTAAGGAATACTCAAATGAAGATTTGGTAAGAACAATTTTGCGTTCTTTATCTCCTGTGTGGCACACTAAAGCCACAGCCATTGAGGATTCAAAGGATTTATCCAAAATAACATTGGATGAACTTATTGGATCTTTAATGACTTATGAGCTAAATCTTAAAAGATCTGAAGAACACATGTTGAAATCAAAACCCATTGCTCTGAAAGCTTCATGAAGTAGTAAAGGAAAATCTAAAGAAATTTCTGAATATGAAAAATCTAGATCTGATGATTATAATCTTGCTTTGATTACTAGACAATTTAAGACATTTTTGAAATCAAACAAGAAGAATTTTGGTAATAAGCAAAATGTCATGTCTAGTAAAAAGAAACACTTCTCCCATGTTGATCATAAGAAAACTGATGAAATTCCTGTATGTTACAGGTGCAACAAATCTAGGCATATGAAGGCTGAATGTCTAGAGGCTAAGAAGGACAAGTACAAAAACCACAAAAAGAAGTTTCACAAAAAGAAGAACAAGGCCATGGTTGCTACATGGTCAGATGAGGATCAAAGCTCAGACAACAATGAAGAATCCTCAAGTTCAGAAGGAAATGAAATCAGCTTCATGGCTGGTGAAGAACAGGTAGATATGTCTTTTGAACTATTTACCATTGAAGATTGGCAAGAAGCATATGATAATTTAGATGAAAATCTTTCTGATGTTAGAAAAAAATATTTAAAAAGAAAAATTGATAACATTCTTCATGACACATCATCTTCTGGAAAAATTTCTGAATTAGAAGCTCAGATTTCAGATCAAATCAAAGAAAATGATGAATTGTTAATTTTTGTTGATGATCTGAAATTGAGAATTTAAAAATTGAACAAAGAACTTATCAATTCTGTCAAGAAATTTGAAGAAAAAGAGAAGAAAAATCAATAAAATTTAAATCAAATTGAAAAACTCAATCTTTGCCTTAAGAAAAAGAAGACATCATCAAGAACTTCACACAATGCAAAGAAACTCTGAATGCTCTACTGAGAATGAAAATGAATTCAAATAAGCATGGCTTAGGTTTTGAACCACAAAATTTAAAGAAAACTAAATCATCTCCAAAGAAAATAAAACCATAAAAAATTCCTCTAATAAAATTTGTCAAGGCAGGTTCATCTGAAAACAAAGGAAAAATATAAAAATAGAAAGAATTTGTGAGGTCGACACACACTCTGCACAGGTCGACCTACCCTTCTTATAAAAATCAGAAAAACTTCAAACCAATAAATAATCATCTTTCTCATGGAATGTTTTCTCATCTTACAATTCAAGATGGAATAATTCTTGGAACTAAAGGTACAATGGTAACCAATGGTTCAATCCATATTTGTATCACTCACAATTTCCTGCTCATCAAAAGCATTACATGCCAAGGTTTTCACAGTAGAACAAACCAACTAAGAGGTCTAATGTTCAGAAAATTGAAAAATAAAAAACTGATTCTCTTGTTTCAAAGAACAATGTGAAGAAAACTGCTCAAATATGGGTTAGAAAGGATCTACTTTCTCTTCTAACTAAGGATGTTGGTACCAATCACATCTGGGTACCAAATGTTTTTGGCGTGTTCTCACCGCGAGGACGTAGCGTGGAGTGGGGGAAACGCCGTGTGGGTCTCGTTCTTTGCGTTCTTCACGGAGGTAGGGAAATTCCACCTCGTTTCGATGTGTGGATGTGTGTATGGCGTGTTTAACACATTATATGCTTTACAAACTATAGATATCGTGCTAGGGCATACATTAAAGCATGAAAATGAATAAAAACACCAGTTTACAGGGTTTGTGGGGGAACCTGGGGCATACCCCGAGGTGTACAAAGAAAGAAAATTACACTGCTGGAGGTGCAGACCCTACCCCGCTACGGTGCGGCTCAGAACTAGACGAAGGGTGAGAAGCCTCCTGCTCTCCCTCACCTGAAAGGAGTAGGGGTGAGCCTCACAAGTCACTGGCTCAGTAGGGAAACTCCCCTAGAAACCGAGCAAACCAAACTCACAAATAACACCAGTAGGAAGCTATGCTAGCAATATATATAACTATCTAAGCAAGATATTAAAGCTGTAAATTCTACTTACCACATGCTATCACTAAAAACAACTTTAATAAATAAACGGCAAACCACAACCAAGTGTACGTGCTAAAGTAGGAAAACGCCAAACTCGGGTTACGAAGACTAGTTCACGACACCAGCTACCGACTCGGACAAACCACACAAGACTACCTCTCAGTCTCGCAGCCACGTACGAAAGGTCCAGTTGCGGCTCCACTAGGACAACCAGGAAACTGTAGAGTCCAACCAACACCACTCCTGAGAACCACACTGCCGCAGGCCCATGCCTGGCACCTTTAGGGACTCTAGCCCGAGCTCCCTAAAGTGAGGCACTGGAAAATAGGACCAGCTGGGGCCCAGTACGTCTACTGGTGTCTGTAACCCCCAACCACGAGTGCACTACAAGTGACAAAACACAAACTCTCACAAGTCGCTGTCCCACTGCCATCTTTCCCTCAGCTGGACGTACAACTCTACACAAGAGTGAGGGTGTCGAGGAAGACGACATAGACCTCGACGGTACACAAGTACCGGGACAAGTTCTGATCACACACACTTGCCTGGCTCACACAAAACATGGGGCTCCCAACTGAAGAGGCAACCACGGTAGGCGTTCACTACTCGACACGCACACACAAACCATGTGCATACTGCACAAGTCTCGTGAAACCCTACGTCAACCACGAGCCCCTCAGACCTGTTAACGCGTCAGGGTCCCATGTCGCCTTTTGAACGCGACGCCCCGATAGGCAAATACTTGGCAAAGGAAAAATTGGTAAGTCTTGCATAACCTTGAGTGATTATGTTTGCTTAGTTGAAGGATTGAATTACAACTTGCTTAGTATAAGTCAATTGTGTGACAATAGTCACAAAATTCCTTTTGAATATGATTCATGCAAAATAATTGACTCCTCTTCTGAGTAAATCAAACTGATTGGCAAAAGAGAAAATAATGTTTACATGATAGATTTGTGTGATAACTCTTCTTCAAATGTTTGTTTGATTGCAAATAAAAATGACATTGCTTGGTTGTGGCTTAAAAGGTTGGGTCATGCAAGCTTCTCAACCATTAGCAAACTCATAAGAATGAATCTTGTAAAAGGTCTTCCTGAATCTTTCCCTATCATTGACAATCAAGTTTGTAGGATATGTGCTCAAGGAAAACAAACAAGAAAATCTTTTAAAGTGTTCAATGAAGTACTTACATCTAAACCACTTGAGTTACTTCATATGTATCTTTTTGGTCCAACTAGAACTCTAAGTCTCAGTGGTAATAGATATGGATTTGTAATCATTGATGACTTTAATAGATACACTTGGGTCTTATTCTTATCCTATAAAAGTGATGTATGTTCAGAATTCAGGAAATTTTACAATTCTGCCTTAATGGGTTTGTCTTTCAAATTGAAATCCATTTTAACAGATCATGGGGGTGAATTTGAAAATAAATCTTTTTTCTGATCTATGTACTGATCTGAACATACTCCATAAGTTTTCTTCACCTAGAACTCCAGAACAAAATGGAGTTGTAGAAAGGAAAAACAAAACACTTGTGGAAATGGCTAGAACTATGCTCTTAGAAAGTAAGCTTTCAAAATCTTTTTGGGCTGAAGCTGTAAATACAGCTAATTTCATTTTGAATAGAGAATTGTTAAGACCAAAGATCAGAAAAACCCCTTATGAGTTGTTCAAGGATAAAAAGCCAAGTGTGTCATATTTCAAAATTTTTGGTTGCAAATGTTTTATTCATAATAACAACAACGAAAATCTTGATAAGTTTGATGTAAAAAGTTTTGAATCAATCTTCTTAAGTTATTTTGAAAATTCAAGAGCTTACAGAGTTTATATTTTGAAAAATAAGACTGTCGAAGAATCTCCACATGTCATTTTTGATGAAAATTCCCAAAAGATTGACATTCCTAATTTGTGCAGAACTCAAATATGTGATGATGAGGATGATTTTCTTGAACATACATCTACAAATCTTGAAGAGCAAGAAGTACCAAATGCACATAAGGTTATTGAAATGCCAACTTCAAGTACTTTAGGTAATGTTCCTGAAATTCAAACAAACCCTGAGGTAATTTCTGAACCCAGATTCATAAAGGATCATCCACTTGAAAGTATTGTTGGTAATTTGCAAGATGGAATAAGGACCAGATCTGTAGCGCTCCTCATCGTCTAGACCCGTTAACCTAATAACGTGCCTGATCCGCCTCCGCCTCCCGCGAATGAGCCGAAGCCTCGCAAGGGATATCATTCACACAAGTCCGTAGAAATATAATGGAAAATGCTGAAATATATTATAAGATTGCCATCTCACAATTATTTTCAAGGAATTTACATAGCCATTTCTCAACTATAACCAGACATAACTACAACAGTGTCGCCTTCCTACTCATGACGTCAGCAAGCCACCCAGCCTGCGACACGCGTTACCCATGTAGATGACAACTCAAAATGACGGTTCCATGAACGTGACACCCAGGACCGTCGCGTTCAGAATGCGACGCTCCTCACTGTCGCGTTCAGAACGCGACGCTCCTCACTGTCGCGTTCACAGACAGTGAATAGGTAGGCACTTTGGGCCCAACCTGTCGGCCCACTACGCCCCGAAAACCTGCTACACACATTGATGGGCCACACATGGGCCTCCATAACCATTAAACCACAATCCGAACGCTCAATACGCTACATTACTATCACCTAAAAGAAATTTCGTCTGCACATTGTTGGATCAACTCTGGACCCATAACCTGTCTCTCGCCCACTTCATGCCAATTTAATGATGTCCTGCACGGTCTACCATATAATGCTTCATAAGGTGCCATTCCAATACTTGCATGATGACTGTTATTATAGGCAAACTCTACCATGCCCAAGTGGTGCTCCCATACACTTCTCCAAACTAAGCAGCAAGCCCTCAACATATCTTCTATTGTTCGAATTGTTCTTTCTGTTTGCCCATCTGTTTGTGGATGATAAGCCGAACTATATTTCAATTCTGTGCCAACTACTCTCTGCAAACTCCTCCAAAAACCTGATGTAAATCTGGGATCTCGATCTGAAGCAATGGTAACTGGAATCCCATGCAAAGGTACTATTCTTTCCACATATAATTTGGCTAATCTATCCACTAACCATGACATACTTATTGGTAATAACCTGCAAACTTTGGTCAATCTGTCCACAAAAACCCAAATACCATTATGACCTGTTGATGACCTGGGTAAACCAACAACAAAATCCATATCAATATCTTCCCATTTCCACTGTGGAATGGGTAACGGCTGTAACAATCCTCCTGGCCTCTGATACTCTGCCTTTACCTGCTGACAAACTGCACATCTTGCTATAAATTCTGTAATTTCTTTCTTCATATTGGGCCACCAGAAATGTTTCTTCAAATCTTGATACATTTTGGTACTGCCTGGATGAATGGTGTATCTCGACCTGTGAGCCTCCTCCAACACTTTCTGCTTGACTTCAGCATCTGTTGGCACATATAATCGACTCTTGAGTCTAACCACACTATCATCTCCAAGAGTCACTTCTTCCATTCTTACTATATCTGCTAAACTATCATCTGTCCTTTGCGCTTCCACTATCTGCCAGTATAGGGTAGGTTCCACTGCACTGCTTGCTAATATTGCTCGTTGCTGGCTATTAGGCACATATAATAAATTTTCTGCCACATTTTCATACAATTTCCATTCTCTGATCATAAGTTGATTCATAACTGCCTTTCTGCTCCTTTCTGCTCAGTGCATCTGCCATCACATTAGCTTTACTTGGATGATATGCCAAACTGAAGTCATAATCTTTCAAATACTCCATCCACCTGCGCTGTCTCAAATTCAGATCTTTCTGAGAAAAGATGTACTTTAAGCTCTTATGATCAGTGAGGATCTCAAACCTCTCTCCGTATAAATAGTGTCACCATATCTTTAATGCAAAAACAACTGCTGCTAACTCTAAATCATACGTTGGATAATTTTCTTCATGCTTCTTTAATTTCTTGGAGGCATAAGCTACCACCTTGCCATGCTGTATCAACACTGCTCCCAAACCTCTCCTTGATGCATTTGTGTATAAAACAAATCCGCCACTGCCTGACGGAATCTCCAATATTGGTGCTGTGGTAAGCCTTTTCTTCAATTCTGTAAAACTACATCTACAATCTGTAGACCATACAAAAGGTACCCCTTTCCTTGTCAACCTTGTCATGGGAGCTACTATCCTCGAGAAATCTTGGATGAATCGTCTGTAATATCCTACCAGACCCAAAAAGCTTCTAATATCTGACACTGACTTTGGTTCTTCCTATTTCATTACCGCCTCAACCTTAGCTGGATCAACTGCAACTCCTTCTGCTAAGATGACATGACCCAAAAACGTAATGGCCCTGAATACTTATGCCCAATAAGGCTCCATATCCAAGTCTGCCTCCCGCGATCGGACTGAAGTCTCTCAAGGGATAGCTCGTACACGTGTCCAGTAAGAATATAAAAGACAACCACAATAGTATAAGACACAAGAAAGTACATGTGCTCATATCTGTATATAACAATTTACAACTGTTCTAATACATTATTACATGTCCAATTAAAAAGTACAACTACCTGGGGCATACCTCGAGGGAGCACAAGCTCACACAACACAACTAACACTACTGCTGGTGGTACAAGTCTGCCACAATGCCTTCTCAAGTCATACCAACGGTAAGCCCTGGAAAGAACTGTAGGGGAGTGAGCCTCAACAAGTCACAAGCTCAGTAGAGACCACCCAAAAATAATAACACATGAAACTAAAGAGAGACCTCAACCCCAAAGGGTCTCACTGGCAATTTCGATAGCCAAACCATGGCATGCTCACAACATTCACAACAAATAACAACTAAACATAAACATATCAATAAACATGAAGTCCACGGAAGGAAAGAGAAACCATGGGACTAGCACAACACTTCTAGTCCGCCCAACAACTGCAATGCCTAAGCCACAGCCTCACAGGCACACTACTACAACAACTGGTCTCCTAAGCTACAGGCCACACAAGAAAACCTCTGCCTAGGCCACAAGCTTCACAGACAAACCTCAAACACATAAGTGACAGGACTGCTACCTAAGAGGTGGTCCATTATACCCCTAACCTCGATATGTCGAAAGTCATGCACAAGGTAGCAGGACTGGCTACAACGGGCCAATCCATCACACACTAAAACTATAATCGGAAGTTTACCCGAGGAAGGGTAAAACACAATGAGTGGAAGGTCTTACCACACGACCTCCACGGAGCACAGCTCCACCTCAACACCTGAAAAGACTGGTACACAATGTACCATGAGAAATTGATACCCACAAAGGGTACAGGTACCTACCACCACGAGGTACCACCACAAAGTCTAAGTACAGGTGTGCCTCCTACCATGCACCACAACAGGTCAAACCACTACCAACGAATAATTATACACAAGCCACGACCACTGGCAAAGCACGAGTCGGAAAGAACGACGCCACCACATGGGAACGGACTACTGGTTCATGACTCCAGTATCCAACCTGGACAACACAACACAAGAACTACCTCTCAGTCTCGCAGTCACGGAAGAAAGGTCCAACTGCCGCTCCACAAGCACAAGACAAAGAACAGTGGAGACCAACCAACACCACACCTGTAGACCACACAGCTGCAGGTGCATGCCTGGCACCTTTAGGGACTCTGGCCTAAGCTCCCTAAAGTGAAGCACCGAAAAACAGGACTAGCTGGGAACCAATGTCGACTACTGGTGTCCGTACCCTTAACCACGAGCGTGCTACAAGCGACCAAACACACACTCTCACAAGTCGCTGCCCTCTGTCGTCTTTCCCTCAGTCGGATGTACAACTCAAACACAGGAGTGAGGGTGTCCAGGACAAACAACACAGACCTCGATGGTACACACAGTACCGGGACAAGCCCCAAGCACTAACGTGCCTAGCAACCACAAAACCTAGGGTAGCCGACTAGAGAGGTATTCTGGAATAGGCACCGGACCACCACACTCGGCAAAGCACAAACCATAGTACATGCTTATATCAACTTATTACAAACCACGGTTCACATGTGAGGAGTATCTTGTCTCGGTCACCTTGTGACCTACAAGCTAGCCTACACAGACACATATATAAATTACATTAACCAATAATAACTTGCCCTGTCATTGGTCACCTCGTGACCTCCATTGCCACATTAGACTCAACATACGATAACCACTTAAAAACTATACTTATGCCTTACTAATCAACCATCCTAAATAATCTATAACAGACACTAAAGGACCAAGGCTAGGTTCACGCTGGAACCTCACTGCCCAGTCACCACAAACCAACCTTATACACATCGCACAAACCATGCACACGTACGTCAACCATGTAAACAATACGTTCACCATAGAAACAACATGCCAACCACATGGACAACACGCACAAAGAGTGCTACAGGTGCCAATGCACCACTCATACCAACCACACACATAAAACACCGATAATCAAATAATCATACCATTTAAAACATACACAACAGGACCTCTCGGCTGAGGTCGCGACATGGGTAATGTCGCCTTTAGAACACGACACCTCGATATGTCGCGTTCACAAGCTGAACGCGACGGGTCAGTCTGTCGTGTTCTGAACACGACAGGGGGCTCCGTCGCCTTCACAGGAAGGAACCCTAATCTGGGATCCTCTCCCAGATTACCCCCACAAGCCATGCAAACCATGCTTAATTTCCATTTTTCATGCTTTAGTGAATACCCTAGCATGGTATCTATGGTTTATAAAGCAAATAACGCGTTAAACACGTCACACACACAATCCATGCATCAAACGAGGTGGATTCTCCCTACCTTCGCGAAGAACACGCAAACCAACCACGACACGACGTCTCCCCTGCTCCATGCAACGTCCTAGCAGTGAGAACGCACCAAACACGACCCCAACAAGCCAAATCACCCGAGAGAATCCACAGCAAACTCCCCTGGCCGAGCAGAGCTTGTGAAAGCTCTGTTTGGCCGACCTTGCATAAAAACGCACTGTGGTTGGGAATGCGACGTAGCCCTACGTCGCGACCTGAACGTGACGTAGGAGGCCGTCGCCTTCCCAAGGCCAACGTCAGCAAGTCACCCAATGCGTGACACGCGGTGTGCATGCAGACGACGACTGCCAAACAACGGTTTCATGAACGTGACACCCAGGGCCGTCGTGTTTAGAACGTGATGCACACCCCTATCGCATTCACAAGCAGAAACCCTGTGAGCGCTTTGGGCCCTATCTATCGGCCCACAAAACCTCACAACCTAGGAGAACACCTGAAACACATAAGAATGGGCCACACATTGGCCACCAAACCCGCTAAGCAAGGATCCAAAAAGAGCCGGAAAAAAACGCACGACATTACATCTCTCGTTCACTTCATGCCAATTTAATGGTGTCTTGCACGATCTACCATATAATGCTTCATAATGTGCCATTCCAATACTTGCATGATGACTGTTATTATAGGCAAACTCTACCATGCCCAAGTGGTGCTCCCATACACTTCCCCAAACTAAGCAGCAAGCCCTCAACATATCTTCTATTGTTCGAATTGTTCTTTCTGTTTGCCCATCTGACTGTGGATGTTAAGCCGAACTGTATTTCAATTTTGTGCCAACTACTCTCTGCAAACTCCTCCAAAAACCTGATGTAAATTTGGGATCTCGATCTGAAACAATGGTAACTGGAATCCCATGCAAATGTACTATTCTTTCCACATATAATTTGGCTAATCTATCCACTGACCATGACATACTTACTGGTAATAACCGGCAAAATTTGGTCAATCTGTCAACAAAAACACAAATACCATTATGACCTATTGATGACCTGGGCAAAGCAACAACGAAGTCCATAGCAATATCATCCCATTTCCACTGTGGAATGGGTAACAGCTGTAACAGTCCTCCTGGCCTCTGATACTCTGCCTTTACCTGCTGACAAACTGCACATCTTGCTATAAATTCTGCAATTTCTTTCTTCATATTGGGCCACCAGAAATGTTTCTTCATATTTTGATACATTTTGGTACTGCCTGGATGAATGGTGTATCACGACCTGTGAGCCTCCTCAAACACTTTCTGCCTAATTTCAGCATCTGCTGGCACATATGATCGACCTTTGAGTCTAACCACACTGTCATCTCCAAGTGTAGAAACCCGAAAAAATTCAGTATTTAAAAATTGAAATAATAAATTTCTATAAAAACGGAATAATAGAAACATACATACTATTATCATATGTGCAAGAACACATCTAAAAATTTCGTAAAAATTATAAATCAACCCCAAATATTATCTCTAAGTGTTCCATGAAGAAATTCATGCAATGAAAAATCTGATTGGCCATGTATACATCGCAACGTGACTAATTATCCAAATTAGGAAACTAAGTCGGAAAACCATTAACACTGAAATATAACGGGCTCATAAATTAAATGAACATGTCAGAGAGACCTCCAACATCGGATATTGATGACCCATTATTGAAATTGGACCAATGGACCTCTCATAGTCCATGAATAAAATCAAGTAAGAAAAATATAATAAAATCCGTAACTCTATTATACCCTAATTGAAAAGGGAAATCCCATAAGATAAATTTCAATAAATAATGGGCTTGGTTACATGGACAATATCAAATTTAGTGGGCCAAAATTAGGATTTTTAAAAAGGGGAATAATAGGAAAATACCCTAAATTCGTAACTTAAATATTGCTTAAATAGAAAAGAGGCATTTAAGCATTAAAATAGCTAATTTAAGATGGAACTGAATTCCTAAACTTACCCTAATAGCTTGGCCACGAATTTGGATCCCAACCTAACCCAAATTGGACATGGCAAGCTTGGAAGGTGGAATTAAATAAGAAATCTCGGAATTAAATAGAAGTTAGAGTCCTATTAGGAATTAGAAACATAAGAGACATAAATACTCTCCTAAACCCCCATGGCTGGCCCTAGCTCGTTGCCAAGAGTTGCTAGACCAGGAGGAGAGGCCAAGGAGGGGGAGAATTTGTGGGGAGAAGGCTGCTCAAGCTCTCATCCCCGTTCTTCAAAGTTCTAGCCCTAGAAGAGAAAATGAGTCAAAGGTAGGCATTCTCACGAGCAAAATCAAATTAAATTCGTCTGTAGATTGTCATGCATCAGGAACAAAACCCCTTTCATTTCATAATTTTTCGTGCACCCAAACATTTCTTATTGAATTTTGAAGTCCTGCAAACCTCTTGACCCCGAACCTTTATGTTTAATTCATATCTTCTTGAATACTCTATCCTATGTCTCGATATTTTTATTGGAGATATTGATGATTGTTAGGAATCTTTTGCCTCTGAAAGCCCTAATTCTCATCCACCATATTGCTCAAATTAAATCGTTGATCTCTACTGTACACAGTTTCATGTTCTTCGTAAATACACTTGTTTGAACCATGCCGAAACCATGTTGGTTTTTAAATTCCTATTTACTACAAGTACTCTCACAAGTCTAGATTAATTTGCAAGTGGTTTCATGATTTTTCATCGACGGTACAATTAGTTATGATTTTTTGAACATCCCTATGTCAAAACAAGGAAAGTTGGACCGCAATCATATGCACTGTCCTTTTCCCGCTCGAACTCAGGTACAGTACCTGAGAATGCAACGGCCTGATAGGCCGTGTTCTCAGGGTTGTCAAGACAGCACTTCCCGTCGCGTTCTGAACGCGACCGGTGCTGCCGTCGCGTTCTGGCCGCCTGACTGAATAGACCTATCGCAATCCTCAGAAGACCCTATCTCATTCTACTTTGACCCTGTCGCGACCCTCATATGGGTATGTCGCGATCTGGGCTTTTTGCATGAAACCACCTATTTCTAAAATTCCTGACTTTCTACAGTAACCTTTTACCCTGTTAACTCTCTTAAACCCAGTAAACGAAGCTGTTAATCTTGAACATATTTTAATTAATTAAAGTCATTCACATGACCCTTTCATATTCCTTGATTCTCTATGTCACATGCACACGCTTGAACCATCCAATATAATTTGACTTGGCATGGAATTTATCTCATAAATTATCTGGTAATTTATTGCAATAATCCATTTAAAATTTGCCCTATGCTTGTCTATGTTTCTCGCGATGTTTTGGGAATACCGTACCGACGCTCCACTGTTCTAGAATTCCTCTAGAACGACGAACACTTGTTTCTATATACACACTCTCTTGACTTAGACAAACTCTCCGTCGGATATTCCTTCTGCCGGACTAGGGAATCTTCTTTCATGGCCTCCGTAAGTCTCCTCTGTCCATGGATTCCCACATGGTCGATGAGCTGGTTGTACCCTAACACCTATGATACCCTTTAGGGATCAACATGATCCAGACGGCTATTAGAACTTCGCTCTTATCTTGAATCACGCTAGACCTCTAGACCTGTGCGTAACATGGCCAGGGGAAAGGTAGTGAATTCCACCTGACTTCCCACACCAATAGTGCATGTTGTGCAACTGTTACTATCGCCTGCTACTCGAAGTGATACGTGCATTGTCCCTTAGCTCTCATCTATACTCTACTCGCTAATCTATTCACGTTCACTCTACTATCTCGTCTATTAATCTAGTTCTCTTATCTATTTCTTGGTACTCTCTATTGGCCATTAATTGATTGTCTAAAGATAAACAACATAACCAATGCTAGCGCAATAGGGCCCAATCTGGCCTTGGGGAGAGCGCCCAAAAGTGCCATTTGCCCTCGGGAGTTAAATGATTAGGATGTCGGCATTACATCCAAGTGCCATACTATCAAGATTAATCTAAGACAATCAATGCAAAGTGCTATATTCTCTCAATGTCTTTGACAAAACAAAGTTGTCACGTCCCGAGCATTACACAACGGATATTAATAATAATGCGAAATAATTCGAGTCGATATCCCGAGATGTGAACAGTCGGCAAATAAGCCTCTAGCTAGCACGTGCTAGATGTATAACAACATACATCATCATAGGGCCCAAATATTAAACTCAACTAATCTTTTATTCAAATCTCAACTCATTGTATTCCAAATGGAAACTATTACAAGACTAAGACTCAATAAAAAGGAAAAGTATATTTTATTCCTCACTTCCTACTACACGAATCTAACGCTCAAAGCAAACTAACTATATCTAGACACATAGTTGGTACGCTCATCACTCGGACGCATTCCCATCATCGACTTGCTCCTCCTCTTGAACATCATAGTCACCTAGATTGGGTAAAAGTAGGGGATAAGCAAACTAGTCCAGTAGGATTTATATCTCAATGTGCGGGCAATGATATAAGTGATTAGCAATTTAGAACTAGGTAAGCACGATGGTTGTCATGATATGCATGTACGAATAAAACTCATTAAAACATGATACATGGACAAGCTAGATAGAGTGATCACGATAGAACATGATTTTTGAACAAAATGACAAGATAGAACTAGCAATAGATTACTTTGTACAAGCACGCAAGATTTCACTTGATGTCAAGAACACAAGATATCACTATTTGCATTAAATGCAGGATGGCCATATCACGCAAGCAAGCAAGCACGCACGAGCACGATCATGTAACACTAATCAGGCACGTAGACACTAATGTACACCAAGAAAAGATCCATGAAGAATGTACACCAGGACACGTGTATGTGGTTATTGTATCTATCATTCAACAAGCAAGCAAGACTCCCAGCGCAGATGCAATGCCAGTAATCATTATACCCCATGGTTAATAGTATATTTATGACTCTCCGTCAATGGGGCTAGACTGGAGCCCTTGGACACTCGCCGTGCCTGGTCAGCATCTCATTTCAATTTTTAAATGTAGATACCCATAGTCATTAACAATGGCCAATGAGGGTTTCAATAAGTAAGCATGTGTAATGTCATGTTCATGATGATGATGAGAATAAGTAATAAGTAAATTGAACATGATTTCATGAGAACAATGGTCAAGAGATAAATTGGGCAGCATAACGGTATGATTGTACTTTAGTTCAATCTTTACATTAATGGCTTTAGTCTAGATTGTCAATCACACTCACGAGAACAAGATGAGAGAGGAAGTGCACTGTCACGCCCCGATATTTAGCAGCGGAATAAATACCGGGGGACGTGAACGATACAAACAAACATATCACAGTTGAATAGCGCAGAGTCACAATTGAATATACTAACCTTTTCAAATCATAATAATATCCTCAAAGTTACTCTTTATTTCATTTCATTCAACTAGATACAACCTTACAAGAAAGAATTAACCAAAGGGTCCATTATTCAAATAACTTCCAGAAAAGTTTCACTATTACATAGACTACTAAATTTCTATTTCTAAACTGTCATCTATTCTAGGACGGGTGCTCGTCACTCTTGTCCAGTCCCATCTGACTCCACGAGTTCTTCATCACTTCCTGAAAAAGGGTAGGATGATAGGGTGAGCGAACTAGCTCAGTAGGAATTACATCTCAATATTGTGCGGGCACTAGTATACATGATTAACATTTTAAATAGGCAGATATGCACATGAATATGATGACAATGCATGCTTTTCTAACAGATTGAATAGCAGAATAGAACGGATATCGTATCAGATCAAATGTCGAATTGCATATACAATGGACAGATATTTCAAGAGTAGAATCATATCAAAAGAGATTGGCCATATTCACAGATATCACGTATTCACGTGAACAGACGTATCATATCAAATCTTATCATATCAGATCAAATCAAACTTATCATATCAAACGAAGGCACATTCCACACAAATCTTGCTTATCGTATCAGTGCCATGCCACGCACCACAAGTCCATACTCCCGCGGTTAATAAGTACGTTGGGGTGCTCCTCCCCAGGACCAGACAGGGCCCTTAATTGTACAGGCATGGTCAAAAGGACGAAGTCCCAATTGTGCCGAACAAACATATTCATATATGGCCACAGGTTTCAATGACAAGTCATAGTAAAAGGAAACAAGATCATTTATAGAGTCAAGGTATGACAAATAGCTCAAGAGAACAAGGTAGGATAACGACGTATCTTATATTTCATAATTCATTAATGTCTTGACAAGAGGGTGTTTCTAAAGACAGATCATATGTAGAACATGTAATTTCCTAGCATGTATGCATATGACAATGAATCAATTAAACACCGGAAAACATGAAACCATGAAACTTATATGAAAATCATAACATTTACACCATAATATGTCCATACTAATCATGTATTCATCCCCACATTCATATCATATTATTATATTATCAATTGACCATAAGCAAGATCACAAGATAATCCAAGGATCATAAGAACAATCAAAATTTACACATTAGAATCATATTCATATCATTACCATTTCCTTAATGGTTGATTTATTTTAAGTCCATGCATACCTTATAACACCATGTACATGCTTGAAGACATCATGAAATGATTAGACCAAAATTATACAAAAATCTTGTAAGGATAGTGTCGACACTAGATCAAGTGGTGTCGACACAATGCTTCAAACACAAGACAAAATCACGCAAAACTGGTCAGGTAGTGTCGACACTAGTTCAGGTGGTGTCGACACAGTGCTTCAAAAACAAGGCAAAAAGGTCAAGTAGTGTCGACACGAGATCAAGTAGTGTCGACACTAGAGACAGCTTCCAGAAAACCCCCTAACTAATATGGGACAGTGTGTCGACACTAGCACAGGTGGTGTCGACACTAGATCAGCTTCCCAGCACTTTCTGGGTCAAACTGGGTGAGTGTGTCGACACGGGATGGGACTGTGTCGACACTAGAGGGCTTCCCAGAACACATTCTGGGCTGTTTTGGGACAGGAGGTCGACCTGAGTTCAGGTCAGGTCGACACGGGCTCAGGCCAGGTCGACACAGTGGCCCTCCCAGACAAAAAAAAACACAGGACTGCAGTGCAGCAATCCACATCCGCCTCTTATAACTCTCTAACGAATGACATTTGGACAAAACGGTTCAACATGAAAGATGAAGATAACAACTAGTAGAAGAACTTTGATGTTGAGAGTTCGATCTAATTCGGTCTCGAATCCCAGAAAACATATGAGGAACAAAGAGTTAAAAGTAGCCCGAAATCCCATGTTATGCAGAGACTCTCTTATCATGCTCCTAACTCTCTAACGAATGATTTTTGGACAAAACATCCAACATAGAAGATGATCGTGATGACAATTAGAAGAACTTTCATGAAGAAAGTTTAGTCAAATACAGTCTTGAATCGTGTGCATAACAAGAAGAACAGGAAAAAGCCCTAACTGTGCTAGCCTTCAGAAAACCGACGAATACACAACGTATACTCTATGAAATTGAGTCAAACCAAATGCAAATGATCCTAGACTCAGAGAATTACATGATGGTGTTGGTTTTCTTTAATCTGGCCCGAGAACACCTACCTTACGAAGATCTAAACCCGTTGATGTTCTGGATGCAACAGAAGATACAGGGGATGAAGCTACGGACTCCCAGCCTTTCTCCTGCTCCTCAGAAATTCTTGCTTGCCTCCAAACGACCCAAACTTCGTTGGTAAACCTTCCCCAAGAGTTTAGGGACGAGTTCTTATAGTTTTAGGATGTTGTTAAGAGTCCTAACGATACTAGGAAAGGGGCTACGAGCTCTGTTCCTAGTTTCCAGGAAATCTGGGATTCCCTTACCCAAAAGAGGTAGCAAAGGTTTAGGAAACCACCAATTGGGATTGAGTCGGTTTTGGCTTACCTTACATGACTAATCACCCATCTTTTAACCCTATATTGCCCTCTCTAATTATTGCATAATTACATACACGAATTTTGGGTAATTCCCTGTCCAGTTCATCATATCCTTGGGCCAATGTGTTCTATAGGCCCATTATTGTTGATGGTTCATAATACATTGGTGTTGGAAGTCTCCAATATGATTATTTATTTTTATCCTCTATATTTCTGAAATTTTTAAATTGCTAAATTTTCGGGGTGTTACATGCACGCTATCTCCATGGAACTTCAATGGTACAACCAACTCAGCCTCCATGTGGGAATCCACGGAGAGCGGAGATTTACGGAGGTCTTAGAGAAAAGGTCACTAGTATACCGATTCGGAATGACTGATAGAGAGCTTCCAAATCCCCAAGAAAGGGCTGCCTAGATGTGCAAGTGTGTAGTGATGTACGCGTCTCAATTCACAATCCATCGGTCTCAAACTCACGGAAAACACTTAACATGATGGCATGCAATGAACAATGCATTTAACTACACATGGATTTGCAAGATTTAAAATAATAATTATCATTTTAATCAAGCTAGAACAGTAACAAGAGCGAATCACAAGTTTCATGAATGATCACGTCATTAAGAGAATAATTAGAATACTGTTCATGTAATTATAGTTTTTAAATGGGTTAATCACTTTTAAGTCATTAAACAGACATGAGAGATTGAACCATGACAGCAGGAAACATGCAGGGGAGGAAACAAGGGTGCGATTCATAATGCTTATATCTTCTAAACTAGAGCTTTTCGGACAAAGTCTAAAAACTGAAAGTTGTAGGGAACATGGAATAGATGCAAACTATGATTTTTAAATAATTTTAAACAACCCCGAGATGCATGATAAATCAACACGAACTTAAAAAGTCTCAGACATGCGCGGAATTTGGCAAAACGCCTATAACTCAACATGTACTCATTGGAATTTGATGAAACTAGTGGGAAACGAAATTTAACTGGATGCTCTACACATTGGTACGGGAGTTGGTAACGTGTGGCCCGAGAAAACCTACCTTCTGGGTTGAAGAAGTCCCATTTTTCCAGAAAACCCATGTTTAGACCACTTGGAGGAAAATGCTTAATACTCCATGTATCCTGCATGGAATTTGGGCATTCTAGTTGGGTTAGAACGTAGACTTGACCCTCTTTCCAGAGGTATAGGCCTTGCAAGGTTTGGTTTTGGTTTGACTCACCTTTGGGCGACTTCAAGTGGACGGTTTGTGCAGATCGCAGCAGATGAGAAGGGGTAGAAGAACGGCTTGGTGTGGACGATCTCCTGCTCCCCAGCCGCCAAGAACTCCTCCACACGACCCTAACAAGATGTAAACTCATCCCCAAGGGTTTGGTGAAGATTATTTAAGCATCTATGGGTTTTAGGAGTCCTATTGTGACAAGGAAAAAAGAGTTGCGGTTTTGACATACTAGTTTCCTATTTTGAGGATTTCTTCCTCCATTTGAGTGTGTGAGGCTTTAGGAAACCTCCCACCATAGTTAAGCATGAATTGGGTTGCCAAGAATGCAAGATCTCTTCCCAATTCAACTCTAATTACCTCTTTCTAATTTCAACTTAATTAAAGTTGCGAATTTCTATACATTTTCTTGCTTCATTTGATTTTTGGGCCATATGTGGTCCATTGACCCAATTATGATATTGGGTCATTAATATATAATATTGGAAGTCTCTCCAACACTTTTATTTAATTTTGATTGCGTCGTATTTCCGTGTTAACGGTTTTCCGACTTGTTTCCTAATTTAGATAATCAGTTACAATAACTCTTAAACCTACCCCAAATGATTTTTATTGACCCAAATTTCTTGATGGGTCATTAGAGGATATTATTTGAAGTCTATATATGATTTTTATTTAATTTTCTGACTTATCCAGGTACGTGTGATAATGATTTTTCAACTTATTTATGAATTACAATAATAAGTCGCAAAACACTTTAAACTTGGCTAATCCGATTTTTCTTGGCACAAATTTCTTTGTGGAACATTTAGGAATAATGTGGGGTTGATTTATAATTTTTACGGAATTTTAAGATGTGTTTTAGCACATATGATAATGATACGTATGTTTTAAATACTCTGATATTATGGAAATTATTTATTTCCATTTATTTGAGTTTTTATGTAATTAAGATTTCCGGGGTGCTACACCCTCTCCCACTTAAGAGAATTTGGTCCCCAAATTCATATATCATTAATTGGCTCTTGATAATTATGATCATTGAGTTGCTTTCAGATTTAATTATTCTAACTATTTCAAAATCGTGGATGCTAGTCCAACATCTACACCTATGGCCACCCGTACTATTCATTTGGTTCCTTCCACTCCTGTTTTCCTTCCACGGTTGTTATAACTCCATCTTACTCCACCAAAGGAACTATGGTATAATTACTAGATTATCCCTTTCTAATTTCTCCTTAATGACCTCCCCCACTTAGATATGTACTAATAAGAAAAACATCATAAGATCAGTCTAGGGGTTTAACAATCATACCTCCTTCCGAGAGCTCCGCTTGTGTTATTGCATTCACGTGTTCTTGACGCTTTACCACTCCTTGGTTCCTTCCAACTTGGTCTTTTAGCATGGGAAAGTTCGGTATACGATGTTCATGACTCCCACATCGTAGACAAGCCCCGGCCTTCTTCCACCACTTGTCCACTTGGTGCCCAGGCTTGTTGCAAAAGTTACAATATTCCGCCATCATTGTTTCTTCTACTTGATCTTTTTCTCCATGCCATAACCCTTCCCAATGGTTGCCTTTTGTTGTTGTGTAGTGGTTGTTATTGTTGTTGTTGTGGAAAGTTCCAGTTGTATTGACTGATCCTCTTTTTATGAGGTCGGCTTTGAGATGTCTTCCCCTTTATGCCTTCACCTTAGCCATAGTGTCCTCTACTAGTTGAGCTCTTTGGACCATCTCAGTGTAGGTTTGGATGTTGTGTGGTCCGAGCTTTTCAATGAACATGGGCCTGAGCCCATCCATGAACCGATTAGCCTTTAACCTTTTCGTGCCCACCAGATGTGGGGCATACACAGCTAGATGCGCAAACTGAGCCTCATACTCAGCCACTGACATTCCTTTCTGCTTCAGTGCGGCAAACTCCACTGCCTTCTTTTCCTTAACTCTTTTAGAGAAGTATTTTCCTCGGAAGATCTCCAGAAATCCTGCCCACTCTAGCTCAGCTACATTTGGCAGGTGGGCCGATGTGGCCTTCCACCATGCTCGGGCATCCTTAGTGAATTGAAAAGTGGCGAGTACCACCTTCTCCCTGTTAGTGCATTGCATCACTTGGAAAATCTTTTCTATCTCTTCCTGCCAGTTCTCTGCCTCGTCCGGGTCAGGGGATCCAGAGAAACGAGGAGGGTTTAAACTCCTAAAATTCCGGTGCAGATCACCGGCTCCGTTCCGAGCTGCAGCAGCCTGATTTCCAGCCTGAACCATATTTTGCAGGGCCTGGGTGAGTCCTGCCACTGTTTCTTGCATAGCTTGCCATTGGTTGCGAGCCATTGCGGTTGAGTGAGAGAGTTATGAAGGTTCCTGAGAAAAGGATGGAAACTAATTAATGTCTCTAGATACATTATAAGAGTCAATGGGTAGGAGTGTTTTATTCATTCTAACCTATTCCCAGTCTCTACCCATTCTCACCAGGTTTTATATTTAATTTCTATGACCTAGGTTCCATAGGTATCTCCTAATCCTAAGACATATATCCTATTTGGATTTCCTAGGTTCTGATACCACTTAACTGTCACGTCCCGAGCATTACGCAGCGGATATTAATAATAATGTGGAATAATTCGAGTCGATATCCCGAGATGTGAACAGTCGGCAAATAAGCCTCTAGCTAGCACGCGCTAGATGTATAACAACATACATCATCATAGGGCCCAAATATTGAGCTCAACTATCTTTTATTCAAATCTCAACTCATTGTATTCCAAATGGAAACTATATATTACAGGACTAAGACTCAATAAAAAGGAAAAGTACATTTTATTCCTCACTTCCTACTACACGAATCTAATGCTAAAAGCAAACTAACTATAGCTAGACACATAGTTGGTACGCTCATCACTCAGACGCATTCTCATCCTCGACTTGCTCCTCCTCTTGAACATCATAGTCACCTAGATTGGGTAAAAGTAGGGGATGAGCAAACTAGTCCAGTAGGATTTATATCTCAATGTGCGGGCAATGATATAAGTGATTAGCAATTTAGAACTAGGTAAGCACGATGGTTGTCATGATATGCATGTACGAATAAAACTCATTAAAACATGATACATGGACAAGCTAGATAGAGTGATCACAATAGAACAAGATTTTTGAACAAGATGACAAGATAGAACTAGCAATAGATTACTTTGTACAATCACGCAAGATTTCACTTGATGTCAAGAACGCAAGATATCACTATTTGCATTAAATGCAGGATGACCATATCATGTAAGCAAGCAAGCACACACGAGCATGATCATGTAACACTAATTATGCACGTAGACACTAATATACACTAAGAAAAGATCCATCAAGAATGTACACCAGGACACGTGTATGTGGTTATTGTATCTATCATTCAATAAGCAAGCAAGACTCTCAGCGCAGATGCAATGCCAGTAATCATTATACCCCATGGTTAACAGTATATTTATGACTCTCTGTCATTGGGGCTAGACTGGAGCCCTTGGACACTCGCCGTGTTCGGTCAGCATCTCATTTCAATTTTTAAATGTAGATACCCACAGTCATTAACAATGGCTAATGAGGTTTTCAATAAGTAAGCATGTGTAATGTCATGTTCATGATGATGATGAGAATGAGTAATAAGTAAATTGAACATGATTTCATGAGAACAATGGTCAAGAGATAAATTGGGCAGCATAACGGTATGATTTGTACTTTAGTTCAATCTTTACATTAATGGCTTTAGTCTAGATTGTCAATCACACTCACGATAACAAGATGAGAGAGGAAGTGCACGCTATCTCCAGGGAACTTCAATGGTACAACCAACTCAGCCTCCATGTGGGAATCCACGGAGAGCGGAGATTTACGGAGGTCTTAGAGAAAAGGTCGCTAGTCTACCGATTCGGAATGACCGATAGAGAGCTTCCAAATCCCCAAGAAAGGGCTACCTAGATGTGCAAGTGTGTAGTGATGTACGCATCTCAATTCACAATCCATCGGTCTCAAACTCGCGGAAAGCACTTAACATGATGGCATGCAATGAACAATGCATTTAACTACACATGGGTTTGCAAGATTTTAAGATAATAATTATCATTTTAATCAAGGTAGAACAGTAACAAGAGCGAATCACAAGTTTCATGAATGATCACATCATTAAGAGAATAATTAGAATATGTTCATGTAATTATAGTTTTTAAATGGGTTAATCACTTTTAAGCCATTAAACAGACATCATGAGATGATTAGAACCATGACATGCAGGAAACAGGGGTGCGATTCATGTAACGCTTATATCTTCTAAACTAGAGCTTTTCGGACAAAAGTCTCAACATGAAAGTTGTAGGGAACATGGAATAGATGCAAACTATGATTTTTAAATAATTTTAAACGACCCTAAGATGCACGATAAATCAACACGAACATAAAAAGTCTCAGACATGCGTGACTTTGGCAAAACGCCTATAACCCAACATGTACTCATTGGAATTCGATGAAACCAGTGGGAAACGAAAGTTAACTGAATGCTCTACACATTGATACACTCGAGAAAGCCTACCTTCTGGGTTGAAGAAGTCCCATTTTTTCAGAAAACCCGTGTTCAGATCACTTGGAGGAAAACGCTTAATACTCCGTGTATACTGCATGGAATTTGGGCATTCCACTTGGGTTAGAACGTAGACGTGACCCTCTTTCCAAGGGTATAGGCCTTGCAAGGTTTGGTTATGGTTTGACTCACCTTTGGTCGACTTCAAGTGGACAGTTTGTGCAGGTCGCAGCAGATGAGAAGGGGAAGTAGAATGGCTTGGTGTGGACGATCTCCTGCTCCCCAGCCGCCAAGAACTCCTCCACACGACCCCAACAAGATGTAAACTCATCCCCAAGGGTTTGGTGAAGAGTATTTAAGCATCTATGGGTTTTAGGAGTCCTATTGTGACAAAGAAAGAAGAGTTACGGTTTTGACATACTAGTTTCCTATTTTGAGGATTTCTTCCTCCATTTGAGTGTGTGAGGCTTTAGGAAACCTCCCACCATAGTTATGCACGAATTGGGTTGCCAAGAATGCAAGATCTGTTCCCAATTCAACTCTAATTACCTCTTTCTAATTTCAACTTAATTAAAGTTGCGAATTTCTATGCATTTTCTTGCTTCATTTGATTTTTGGGCCATATGTGGTCCATTGGCCCAATTATGATATTGGGTCATTAATATGTAATATTGTAAGTCTCTCCAACACTTTTATTTAATTTTTTATTGCGTCGTATTTTCGTGTTAATAGTTTTCCGACTTGTTTCCTAATTTGGATAATCGGTCACAATAACTCTTAAACCTACCCCAAATGATTTTTATTGACCCAAATTTCTTGATGGGTCATTAGAGGATATTATTTGAAGTCTATATATGATTTTTATTTAATTTTCTGACTTATCCAGATACGTGTGATAATGATTTTTCAACTTATTTATGAATTACGATAATAAGTCGCAAAACACTTTAAACTTGGCTAATCCGATTTTTCTTGGCACAAATTTCTTTGTGGAACATTTAGGAATAATGTGTTTTAGCACATAGGATAATGATACGTATGTTTTAAATACTCCGATATTATGGAAATTATTTATTTCTATTTATTTGATTTTTTATGTAATTAAGATTTCCGGGGTGCTACAAAAGTGCTATATTCTCTCGTTGTTATTGATGACAAAAGTGCTATATTCTCTCTCGGCTATCTACGGATAACCAAAGTGCTATTACTATCTCGATTGACGAAAATTAATCAAAAGTGCTATACTATTTCGATTGATAAGAAAATCAATCAAAATGCAATTAACTCTCTATATGGCCAACTACTTTCGCTCTTCTTGCTATATATGTTGCTTGCTATTGCTTGACGTTGATGTTATTTACCATCGTGTTGTTATCGTTTCTATCATGACTTGACTTTAATCATCGTGCTATACTTGATTCATCTGCTATCTGAACCATGTTACTTGTGCTATTACTTTCTCAATTTTACATGACTCGCTCTATCATTAGTTACTCTGCCTTTTATAGCACTAAATATTTAAAGCCTGCTTGATTCACGAGATTTAAGTCCTACTGGACGTTATCGCTCACCCTTCGTTATTTGTTATTGTGTCTCAGGTAAGCTAGATGACGTTACACACACCAATGGGACAAGACCGGAGTGATGAGCGACCTAGAGTCAGTTGATGAAGTTACCCTAGTACAATGGAGTCTAGTAGTTATTACTTTAGATTCCTTTTCAATGTAATGATGTCAATGAGCCCTATGTATTGGCTCCGAATTAGTGGTTGTAATAGTCTTAGTGATTTTATAGTGAAATGAAGAGTTTATTCCAATTATTGTTCATTAGATGCTTTGAATCATTCACTGGTGTACATTTTACTCTACTATGTACTTTGCTCACGTCTCCCCGATTTATTCCGCTGTTAAATTGGCGGGGCGTGACAGTTGGTATCAGAGCCTAGGATGTCTTAATTGGATATCTTAGGTTTAAGATGTTCTAGGATGTCCTCATTGGATCTCTTAGGTATAGGATGTTCTAGGTGAACTGCCATGACACATGTCTAAGTCAGCCACCATACCTATATGAGGATTGAGTAGGACCATGGTTAAGATTTGAATACATTTATCTATACATATGTATGAACTTAATATTACTTTAGCATCCTAATGCCAACCTTATTCTTGAAGGGACTCTTAATGGATGCCGACATGGGATCAACCCAGAGGCTAGTTCTGGCATGTCAGCAAGCCGCTCAACTGCTAGAAAGAGCTCTGGAATGACTAAGGAGATTAAAAAGGAGACCAATCAGAATGGGAAGAGAAGATATAACCATGGCAAGAAGGCCAACCAACAAGTGAATCGTAATGATGAGATCATCTGCCTTCATTGTCACAAGCCAGGTTATGTGGCCAAGGAGTGTTGGCAAAAAATTGGTGCATGCCTACATTGTGGCAACTCGAGGCATCAGCTGCGAGACTGTCCACTCTTAGAAGAATCAGCTACTAGTGTGGAAAATCTCAATTCTATGACAAAGGGGAAGCGACCAAACAATGGTAAGGGTAAAATGAAGAATAAGAAGAAGGTGTTGAAAAGGGAACGTGCTACTCATTTTAATGGTAATAAAGGAGGAGATACAGTAAATAGCAAGAGAATGAAAGGGGAAGTGGAGCGGAAGGAAGTCTGTGAATTTTGTGAAAAGCCAAGGCATAAGGTTGATAACTGTTGGAAGAAATTGGGCAGATGCTTGCGATGTGGAAGTCAACAACATCAAGTCATCGATTGTCCAACAAGGAAGAACCAAACTCCACGCCAAGGATGATTATAAGCCCTTGTGGATATAAATCATGCCAATGAAGATGGACAAGGTATCATCACTAAACCCTTAGTTAATTTCATATTATTTTCACGATAGCAAAGCTCTAAGTGGGGGAGATGATAGAATGAAATATTCAGAGTAAATTGGTAATCGTATCATATCATATGAATTTGGGGACCAAATTCTTTTAAGTGGGGGAGGATGTAGCAACCCGGAAAAATTTAGTATTTAAAAAATTGAAATAATAAATTTCTATAAAAACGGAATAATAGAAACATACATACTATTATCGTATGTGCAAGAACGCATATAAAAATTCCGTAAAAATTAAAAATCAACCCCAAATATTATCTCTAAGTGTTCCATGAAGAAATTCGTGCAACGAAAAAATCCGATTGGCCAAGTATACGTCGCAACGTGACTAATTATCCAAATTAGGAAACTAAGTCGGAAAACCATTAACACTAAAATATAACGGGCTCGTAAATTAAATGAACATGTCAGAGAGACCTCCAACATTGGGTATTGATGACCCATTATCGAAATTGGACCAATGGACCTCTCATAGTCCATGAATAAAATCAAGTAAGAAAAATATAATAAAATCGTAACTCTATTATACCCTAATTGAAAAGGGAAATCCCATAAGATAAATTTCAATAAATTATGGACTTGGTTACATGGACCATATCAAATTTAGTGGGCCAAAATTAGGATTTTTAAAAAGGGGAACAATAGGAAAATACCCTAAATTCGTAACTTAAATATTGCTTAAATAGAAAAGAGATATTTAAGCATTAAAATAGCTAATTTAAGATGGAATTGGATTCCTAAACTTACCCTAATAGCTTGGCCATGAATTTGGATCCCAACCTAACCCAAATTGGACATGGCAAACTTGGAAGGTGGAATTAAATAGGAAATCTCAGAATTAAATAGGAGTTAGAGTCCTATTAGGAATTAGAAACATAAGAGACATAAATACTCTCCTAAACCCCCATGGCTGGCCCTAGCTCGTTGCCAAGAGTTGCTGTACTAGGAGGAGAGGCCAAGGAGGGGGAGAATTCATGGGGAGAAGGCTGCTCAAGCTCTCATCCCCGTTCTTCAAAGTTCTAGCCCTAGAAGAGAAAATGAATCAAAGGTTGGCATTCTCACAAGCAAAATCAAATTAAATTCATATGTAGATTGTTCCATGCATCATGAACAAAACCCCTTTTGTTTCATAATTTTTCGTGCACCCAAACTTTTCTTATTGAATTTTGAAGTCCTGCAAACCTCTTGACCCCGAACCTTTATGTTTAATTCATATCTTCTTGAATACTCTATCCCATGTCTCGAAATTTTTATTTGCGATACTAATGATTGTTAGGAATCTGTCGCCCCTAAAAGCCCTAATTCTCATCCACCATATTGCTCGAATTAAATCGTTGATCTCTACTGTACACAGTTTCATGCTCTTCATAAATACACTTGTTTGAACCATGCCGAAACCATGTTGGTTTTTAAATTCCAATTTACTACAAGTACTCTCACAAGTCTATATTAATTTACAAGTGGTTTCATGATTTTTCATCGACGGTACAATTAGTTATGATTTTCTGAACGTCCCTGTGTCAAAATAAGGAAAGTTGGACCGTAATCCTATGCATTGTCCTTTTCCCACTCGAACTCTGGTACAGTACCTGAGAACGCGACGGCCCGATAGGCCGCGTTCTCAGGGCTATCGCGACAACACTTTCTGTCGTGTTCTGAACACGACCGGTGCTGCCATCGCATTCTGGCTGCCTGACCGAATAGACCTGTCGCGATCCTCAAAAGACCCTGTCGCGTTCTACTTTGACCTTGTCGCGACCCTCATATGGGTATGTCGCGACCTGGGCTTTTTGCATGAAACCCCCTATTTCTGAAATTCCTGACTTTCTACAGTAACCCTTTACTCTGTTAACTCTCTTAAACCCAGTAAATGAAGCTGTTAATCTTGAATATATTTTAATTAATTAAAGTCATTCACATGACCCTTTCATATTCCTTGATTCTCTATGTCACATGCACACGCTTGAACCATCCAATATAATTTGACTTGGCATGGAATTTCTCTCATAAATTATCTCGTAATTTATTGCAATAATCCACTTAAAATTTGCCCTATACTTGTCTACGTTTCTCGAGATGTTTTGGGAATACCGTATCGACGCTCCATTGTTCTAGAATTCCTCTAGAACGATGAGCACTTGTTTCTATATACACACTCTCTTGACTTGGACGAACTCTCCGTTGGATATTCCTTCTGGCGGACTAGGGAATCCTTGTTCAAGGCCTTCGTAAGTCTCCTCTGTCCATAGATTCCCACATGGTCGACGAGCTGGTTGTACCCTAACACCTATGATACCCTTTAGGGATCAACATGATCCAGATGGCTATTAGAAGTTCGCTCTTATCTTGAATCATGCCGGACCTCTGGACCTGTGCGTAACATGGCCAGCGGAAAGGTAGTGAATTCCACCTGACTGCCCACACCAATATCGCGTGTTGTGCAACTGTTACTATCGCCTGCTACTCGAAGTGTTACGTGCATTGTCCCTTAGCTCTCATCTATGCTCTACTCGCTCATCTATTCACGTTCACTCTACTATCTCGTCTATTCATCTAGTGCTCTTATCTATTTCTTGGTCTCTCTATTGGCCATTAATTGATTGTCTAAAGATAAACCACATAACCAATGCCAGCGCAATAGGGCCTGATCTGGTCTTGGGGAGAGCGCCCAAAAGTGCCATTTGCCCGCGGGAGTTAAATGATCAGGATGTCGGCATTACATCCAAGTGCCATACTATCAAGATTAATCTAAGACAATCAACACAAAGTGTTATATTCTCTCGATGTCTTTGACAAAACAAAGTGCTATATTCTCTCTCGGCTATCTACGAATAACCAAAGTGCCATTACTATCTCGATTGACGAAAGTTAATCAAAAGTGCTATACTATTTCGATTGATGAGAAAATCAATCAAAGTGTAATTTACTCTCTATATGGCCAACTACTTTCTCTCTCATTGCTATACATGTTGCTTGCTATTGCTTGAGTTGACGTTATTTGCCATCGTATTGTTATCGTTTCTATCATGACTTGACTTTAATCATCGTGCTATACTTGATTCATCTACTATCTTAACCATGTTACTTGTGCTATTTCTTTCTCAATTTTACATGACTCACTCTATCATTAGTTACTCTACCTTTTAAAGTACTAAATATTTAAAGTCTGCTTGATTCACGAGATTTAAGTCCTACTGGGCGTTATCGCTCACCCTTCGTTATTTGTTATTATGTCTTAGATAAGCTAGATGACGTTACACACACCAATGGGACAGGACCGGAGTGATGAGCGACCTGGAGTCAGTTGATGAAGTTACCCTAGTACAATGGAGTCTAGTAGTTATTACTTTAGATTCTTTTTCAATGTAATGATGTCAATGAGCCCTATGTATTAGTTCCGAATTAGTGGTTGTAATAGTCTTAGTGATTTTATAATGAAATGAAGAGTTTATTCCAATTATTGTTCATTAGATGCTCTGAATCATTCAACTGTTGTACATTTTACTCTACTATGTACTTTGCTCAAGTCTCCCCGATTTTATTCCGCTGCTAAATTGGCGGGGCGTGACACCAAGAAACTTCTTCCATTCTTACAATATCTGCTAAACTATCATCTGTCCTCTGTGCTTCCACTATCTGCCTAGGGAAGGTTCCACTGCACTGCTTGCTAATATTGCTCGCCGCTGGCTATTAGGCACATATAATGAATTTTCTGCTACATTTTCATACAATTTCCATTCTTTAATCATAAGTTGATTCATAACTGCCTTTCTGCACAGTGCATCTGCCACCACATTAGCTTTACCTAGATGATATGCCAAACTAAAGTCATAATCTTTCAAATACTCCATCCACTTGCGCTGTCTCAAATTCAGATCTTTCTGAGAAAAGATGTACTTTAAGCTCTTATGATCAGTGAATATCTCAAACCTCTCATCGTATAAATAGTGCCGCCATATCTTTAATGCAAAAACAACTGCTGCTAACTCTAAATCATGCGTTGGATAATTATCTTCATGCTTCTTTAACTGCCTGGAGGCATAAGCTACCACCTTGCCATGCTGCATCAACACTGCTCCCAAACCTCTCCTTGATGCATCTGTGTATAAAACAAATCCCCCACTGCCTAATGGAATCTCCAATATTGGTGCTGTAGTCAACCTCTTCTTTAATTCTGTAAAACTACGCCTACATTCTGAAGACCACACAAAGGGTACTCCTTTTCTTGTCAACCTTGTCATTAGAGCTGCGATCTTGGAGAAATCTTGAATGAATCGTCTGTAGTATCCTACAAGACCCAAAAAGCTTCTAATCTCTAGCACCATCTTCGGTTCCTCCCACTTCATCACTGCCTCAACTTTAGCCGGATCAACTGCAACACCTTCACCTGATATCACATGACCTAGAAACTGAATTTCTTTCAACCAAAACTCACATTTGCTAAACTTGCCATACAACTGATGATCTCTTAATGTCTACAAAGTGATCCTTAAGTGTGCTGCATGCTCCTCCTCTGACGCCGAGTAAACCAGAATATCATCAATGAAGACCATAATAAATTGATCCAGATACGAGTGGATATTCTATTCATTAGATCAATAAAAGCTGCTGGCGCATTGTCAAGCCAAATGGCATTACCACAAACTCGTAATGCCCATATCTGGTCTTGAAAGCTGTCTTGTCAATATCTTCCTCCTTGATCTGCAACTGGTGGTACCCTGACCTTTAATCAATCTTGGAAAATACTTTGGCTAATTGGAGCTGATCAAATAAATCATCTATTCTAGGTAGTGTATACTTATTCTTGATTGTGACCTTGTTTAGCTGCCTATAATCAATGCACATTCTTAAACTGCCATCTTTCTGGCGCTCCCTGTAGCATATTGACCATTTGGATCATGGCTTAATGGTTATGGAGGCCCATGTGTGGCCCATCAGTGTGTGTAGCAGGTGTTCGCGCAGGTTTTCTGGGCGTAGTGGGCCAACAGCTTGCGCCCAAAGTGCCTACCTGTTCACTGTCTGTGAACGCGATAGTGAGGAGCATCACGTTCTGAACGCGACGGTCCTGGGTGTCGTGTTCATGGAACCGTTGTTTTGAGTTGTCATCTGCATGCGCACCACGTGTCGCACGTGGGGCGGCTTGTTGACGTCATGAGCGGGAAGGCAACAGCGTCCTACGCCGCGTTCAGGTCGCGACGATGTGGTGCATCGCGTTCCCAACCGAGCTGCGTTTTAAAGTAGGTTTTGACCGAACAGAGCTTTTGCAAGCTCTGCTCGGCCAGGGAAGGAGATTTTTCCGCAGTGAAGGGTGATCCGACATTTTGAAGGTGTTTTTGGCGTGTTCTCACCGCGAGGATGTAGCGGAGTGGGGGAAATGCTGTGTGGGTCTCGTTCTTTTCGTTCTTCATGGAGGTAGGGAAATTCCACCTCATTTTGATGCATGGATTGTGTGTATGGCATGTTTAACGCGTTATATGCTTTACAAACTATAGATACCATGCTAGGGCATACATTAAAGCATGAAAAATGGATAAAACACCGGTTTACAGGGTTTGTGGGGGAGATCTAGCGAAGGGTTCCCAGATTAGGGTTTCGCCTATGAAGGCGATGAATCAGGTTGTCGTGTTCAGAATGCGACAGCCCGACCCGTTGCGTTCTTCTTCTGAACGCGGACTATCGGGACGTTGCGCTAAGAAGGCAACATGGGACCCTGTCGCGTTAACAGGTCCGAGGGGATTTATTTATGTGCATGCTAGCGTGGTTATCCGATTATCATGAATTGTTGTCAATGGCAATGGTAAGTGGTGTGTTGGCACCTATAGCGCTCAGGGAGCGTATCGTGTGCGTGGTTGGCATGGTGTTCACATGGTTGACGTAGGGTTTCACGAGACTTGTGCGGTATGCACGTGGTTTGTGTGTGCGTGTCAAGTAGTACAACACCTACTATGGTTACCTCTTCAGTTGGGAGCCCCAGGTTTTGTGTGAGCCAGGCACGTGTGTGTGCTCAGGGCTTGTCTGGGTACTTGTGTACCGTCGAGGTTTGTGTCGTCTTCCTGAACATCCTCTATAACATCACACATTTTTTGGATCTTCGCGGATCCTGGCTTAGCTGGTTTGGTGGCCAGTGTGTGGCCCATTATCCCGTGTTTCAAGTGTTCCCGTAGGTTGTGAGGCTTTGTGGGCCGGCAGATTGGGCCCAAAGCGCTCACAGGTCTTCTGCCTGTGAATGCGACAAGGGTATGCATCGCATTCTGAACGCGACGGCCCTGGTGGTCGCGTTCCCGTTGCCGCCAAGAGGCGGTCCTCGTCTGCATGCGCGCCGCGTGTCGTGCGCTGTAACGACCCAAGAACCCGACCCTCAGCCCACACCGAGGACCCGATTTTCGCGGTCGCCGCCCACGGATCCGGGGAGCCGGAAGGGCTATAATCTACGTCTAACATGATATGTAACGAAAGTAAACGTCAACTGCTAATCTAGAAGTGTACGTGCGGAAACAGAAAAGAGAGTGAGACCCCCACGTACCACTCTAAGTATAGTCCCAATGCACACATGCTAGTACAAGTAAAAGGTAGGGGAAGAACAAGTCCCTTAGGGGCATACCCCGAGGGTGACGTTACACTGAAAAAGGGGAACCATGCTAGACGGGGACTCCGACTATCGCCCGTCTCCTCCGCCCGGCGCGCGCCCTACCGCTACTGAGAAGTCTCACCTGGGAAAAGGAGGGATGAGCTTCACAACAGAAGCTCAGTAGGGACTACCAATCTCCTACTGGCTCTAAATAGGCAGGAGAATAAAATATCAAATGAAGGCCAACAGTTATATCTTCTACCTACAAACGGAAGTGCGGAAGCGAAACTACAACTAGTACGGTACGGAAGGTACACACGGTCGGAAACTCCGTACGACTGCTCGTCGTGACCACCACACGACTAGTAAACACAGACGGAGGGAACTCCGCCTGGACAAGGAACACTAGCTACGGAAAGCACTACTACTAGTCAAGGTCAGGCGCATCCACTGACGTCTTATCCTCGACCTGAGTCCTGACCCTCACGTCTCGTCAGAGGGAGGTAGGACACAAAGTAACACAACAGTAATTGCCGTAGTCTGGCCAGACTATGGTCCCACGCCTGACCTCTCTAACCGGTTCCGGGGCCGCAAACAGCGAGGTAGTGAGAAAAGGACTAGCTAACCTACACCGGGTAGAACTCTAGTCATCCTGGGTGTCCCAGACCTAGCCAAGAGAGCTCTGCAAATGACTCAATGTCGCCGTCCAAACCACCTTTTTCCCCTGAGCTCCAGAGTCCGCCTGCTGGGCTGCCGACTCGAGCACACTCGTCGCCCCGATACCTCCCTCGATGGCGCCCGAGGATGGGGGTCCCAGGCAACAGTAACAACCTCTCACACGGGACAAGCCCTCAAGTGCCGAGCACCGGGCGAAAGACTAGTGTAGATCGCACTAGGGAACTAGCACAGGTGCCACGGGTACGGTAAAAAGAAGCGGAAACGGCAAGGATCGGAAATCTGTCTCATGGCTGGGGTTGCAACGCGGCAGGCCGTCGTGACCTAGTCGCGATGCCCTACCCTGTCGCGATCCCTCAGGCCGTCGCGACCGGGTTGCGACACCCAAGAGCGTCGCGACCGGCCAGGCTGTCGCGACCAGATCGCGACCTCCACAAGCGTCGCGATCTCGTCGCGACCCAGACCAGGCCGTTGCGACCAGATCACGACCTCCACGATTGTCGGCTTTTCAACAGAGGAGGGTTCCAGAGCATTCCCTCTGGGAACCACCCCAAAAGGGGAAGCAACCACACAAGGGGGGAGGGGATCATGCTCAACATGCTAGAAAGCCAGTAAAGCATCCAAAACCACCCTTAAAAATCCACAAACATGGATCTACGCTCGAAGAGGAACCTCACTCAACCTCGAGCATGAAGTTCTCACACTCCCAAGCCCCAAACACAGAGGAAACCACGCTTTAGAGGGGGAAGGGAGCATGCTTAGGGCGAGAGGATCAAGAGTCCCTACCTCCACGCGAAGAACGAACCCGTTGGGGCCTTCTCGTAGGAATGAATGCCTCCTCCTCGGTCCAAGCGGCACGAACACGTCCCCTGCACGAGTGGGACGACACCACCTCAGCACGGACGCCTCAAGCACCATGATCCACCAAGAAACCGCAAGAGAAACTCAAGAGGGAAAGGAGAGGGGGGAAAGAGAGCTGAGAGGGCGAGAGGGGGAGAATGGGCGCGCCTTCAGTTTTTAAGCCGACGGCCCCCAGAACGCGACGGGCCGACCCGACACGACAATTAGCATGTCGCGACACTCCTCGGCATCGCGACCATGTCGCGACGGTCGCCCTCGGCGCGACCCCAAAAAGGCAGTCAAACCTCGAAGATCGAAAAAGCAGTCGCGATGACCAGACAGGTCGCGTCAACAGTGCACGCGTCTGACACCTGACAAAGCCGTTTTGACAGAAAAGACACCGGTCACGTCTGTCAGAAAAGCAGTCGTGACCCTGACAAACGTTGCAACAAAGATGCGACGGAAACCTTCATCGCGATAAGAACGCAGCCGCCGGGTGCGGCGCGACCCAGCACTGTCGCGGCAGACCGCTCTGGCGCGACCACGTCGCGGCCAGGGCGCCTTGCGCGACCTGAGGATGGGGCCCAAGGGGGCCGGGTCTTACACACGCTGCGTGGCATGCTGACGTCGACCTTGAGAAGGCAACGCCCTACTCTATCACGTTCAGGTCGCAACGGAGGTGTACGTTGCATTCTCAACTGTGATGCGCTTTTATGCAAGGTCGGTCGAACAGAGCTTTTACAAGCTCTGCTCGGTCAGGAGAGGCTGCTGCGGTGGATTTTCGGGCGATTCGACGTTTCGGAGTGGTTTTCAGCATGCTCTCGTCACGAGGACGTCGCATGGAGCGGGGGAGACGCCGTGTTGTGGTTGGTTTGTGTGTTCTTCATGAAGGTAGGGAGATTCCACCTGGTTTCATTGCGTGGATCGCGTATGATGCATGCTTGGTCTGTTTATCACTTTATAAATAGTAGATATCATGCCAGGGCAATCATTAAAGCATGAAAAATGAGAATTAAGTGTGGTTTGTATGGCTTGTGGGGGTGATTCAGGGAGAGCATCCTGGATTATGGTTTTCGCCTGTGAAGGCGACGGAGCCCCCTGTCGCATTCTGAACGTGACAGGCCGACCCATCGCGTTCAGGTTCTTGAACGTGACATATCGGGGTGTCGCGTTCTGAAGGCAACACTACCCCACGTCACGACCTCAGTCGAGAGGTCCTATTGTGTATGTTTTAAACGGTACGATTATCCAACTATCGATGTCTTATGTGCATGGTTGGTGTGAGTGGTGCATGGGCACCTGTAGCGCTCG
This sequence comes from Colocasia esculenta, assembly GCA_014218235.1. Lineage (NCBI taxonomy): Eukaryota > Viridiplantae > Streptophyta > Magnoliopsida > Alismatales > Araceae > Colocasia > Colocasia esculenta. Next base: position 97,866,837 of record CM024755.1, on the reverse strand, counting down.
TTGAGCGTGTCGTCCATGTGATGGACGTGTTGTTTACGTGGTTAACATATGGTTTGCATGGTTTGAGCGATGTATATGTGGTTGGTTTGTGGTGACTGGGTGGTGAGGTTCTGGAGTGAACGTAGCCTTGGTCCTTTAATGTTTATTATAGATTATATATCTAAGAGGATTTAATTAGTAAGGAATGAGTATAATTATTAAGTAATTATCATGTAACGAGTTTGGTGCGGCCGTGGAGGTCACTTCGTGACCAATGATAGGCCAGGATATTAGCGGATAAGGTAGAGTATATGTATGTCTGTGTAGGCTAACTTGTAGGTCACAGAGTGACCGGGACAAACTATTCCTCACATGGTGTACCGTGGTTTGTAATAAAAACATATATGTGTGTGCATCGTGGTTTGTGCATTGCTGAGTTTGGTGGTTCGGCGCCTATCCCTGAATACCTCTTCAGTGGGGTAACCCAGGTTCTGTGTGAGTTAAGCACGCGTGTTTGTTGTGCTCGGGGTTTGTCCCAGTACTGTGTGTACCGTTGAGATCTGTGTCGTCTGTCCTGGACACCCTCACTCCTGAGTTTGAGTTGTACGTCTGGCTGAGGGAAAGATGACTGTGGGCAGTGGCTTGTGTTTGTGGGTGTGCAGTCACTTATAGCGCGCTCGTGGTTGGGGGTAGGGACACAAGTAGTCGACACTAGTCCCCAACTAGTCCTGTTTTTCAGTGCCTCACTTTAGGGAGCTTAGGCTAGAGTCCCTAAAAGTGCTAGGCATGGGCCTGCAGCGGTGTGGTCTGTAGGTGTGGTGTTGGTTGGTCTCCATTGTTCTTTGGCTTGTGCTTGTGGAGCGGCAGTTGGACCTTTTATCCTTGACTGCAAGACTGAGAGGTAGTTCTTGTGTTGTGTTGTCCGAGTCGGATACTGGCATCATAAACTAGTAGTCCGTTCCCATGTGGTGGCATCGTTCCTTTCCGACTCGTGCTTTGCCATTGGTTGTGGTTTGTTTGTAGTGACTCGTGGGTTGTAGTTTGACCCATTGTGGTGTGCCTGGTAGGAGGCACAGTTGTGCTGAGGTTTTGTGGTGGTACGTCATGGTGGTGGGTACCTTACCTTTGTAGGTACCAGTCTCGTGGTACGATGTGTACCAACCTTTTCAGGTGGTGTGGTGGAGTTGTTCTCTGTGGAGGTCGTGTGTGAGACCTTCCACTTGTTGTGTTTTACCCTTCCTCGGGTAAATTTCCGAATATGGTTTTAGTGTGAAATGGATTGGCATTGTTGTAGCCAATCCTGCTACCTTGTGTGTGCCTTTCGACATATCGTGGTGTGGCGTATAATGGACTAGCTCTTGGTCGGCAGTTCTGTTACCCATGTGTTTGAGGTTCGCTTGTGATGCTTATAGCCTAGGCAGCGGTTTGCCTGTGTGGGTTATAGCTTACGCGACCAGTTGTTAAGATGGTTTGCATGTGAGGCTTGTGGCCTAGGCATTTTAGTTGTTGAGCAGACTAGGGGTGTTGGACTAGTCTTGCCGTTCCTCTTCCGTTTTGAGATTTACATTAGTTGATATGATTATATTTAATTGTTTCTAATCATGTATTGTTATGAGCATGCTTTGGTTTGGCTATCGGCATTGCCAGTGTGACCCTTTGGGGTTGAGGTTTCTTTAGTTTGGTGTGTTGTTTTTGGGTGGTCCCTACTGAGCCAGTGACTTATTGAGGCTCACTCCCCTACAGTTCTTTTCAGGGCTTACCGTTGGTTTGGCTTGCGAAGGCGTTGTGACAGACTTGTACCACCAGCAATAGTGTTAGTTGTGTTGTGTGAGCTTGTGCCCTCGGGGTATGCCCTAGGTAGTTGTACTTTTAAACTGGACATGAAAATAATGTGATTGGGTTGTTTTTTTTTTTCTTTTTTTGTTTTTTTATATTCTTAATGGACAGTGTACGAGCTATCCCTTGCGAGACTTTGGTACGATCGTTGGAGGTGGACTTGGATATGGAGCCTTATTGGGCATAAATATCCATGGCTGTTACAGTTGGTATCAGGGCAATGATCTAGTTAGAATATGAAAAGACATCAAGTTTACAATGTCCCAAGACATGGTTTAATGTCCACTGCTGGTAGTAAGTCTTCGGTTTTATGTGGTTTAAAGTGGTTTTCACGTGGGTTTTGCCATGTGAATTGTGTGTTTGTTTTTATAAGTGTGGTAGTTAGTGGTAATAGCCGAGAAAAGATTTGGTTAGAGGAGATCCCATTTGTGAAATGTGTTCGATTGTTTGCATACCGGGTAGTTGTTAGTAATGGCAGAGAAATGGTAAGGTTAATGGTATAAGTTGAGTGGTTACATTTGTGTGCCAGTTGCAGCTAAAATGTAGTTGTTTAAAGGTTTTTGGGATTAGAGAATTTGGTTATGATAATAAAAAATGGGATAGTAATATTTTGGAAAAAGGTGTGTCTGAGGTAGTTTGGGTAAGATATAGAGTTAGTAAAGATAGGTATAAGGTGGTGATATGGTAAAGAAGCAGTAAAATAATGTATTAATGAGGAATAAAGCAGTGTAGATAATGATGTGATTAGCATTATGGAAGCCTTGGAATCATTGTATAAGGCAGTTTAGTTGAGATGAAAGTATTGATAATCAGCAGAGCAGCAATGTGTGGAAGTCAGGTTAAATGTATTATGAGTAGAGTGGTTGTAATAAAGAGCTTTAGAATAGTGCTGCTATGAATAGTGGTGGTAATAAGAAGTTTGATAAAAAGATTAGTGTAAGAATGTGTTGAGGTAATCATATGGATAGAAAAAGTAAAGAAAGATCAGTGCATAATTAAACTTTTCTGAGAACTCTATAAGAGAGATATTCGTTTGGCAAGTGGCAGTTTGTGAAGATTGCATAGAATGGTTTATTAAAGAATGCAGTGTTAAAAATAAGGTTAATGATGTTTAGCAATTGTGTGTAGTTTGTGAAGAAGAGAGGTAAAGTTTATGTTAGGAAAAGATTGAAGTTAAGGTTAAGAATGTTTGGAGCAAGATAGAGTTGTGAAGGTCAGAAATAGAAAGAGATGGATTAACTGAGAAGCAGTTAAGCAGTATTAGGTAAAGTGGAATAGCAAGGTAAATTATGAGAGGAATTAAAGTAAAGGTTTGAATGAAAAGGATAGTAATAAATATGGTTGTGGCAGCAATGATTTCGATATTAGAAGATAAACCGTAAAGTAGAATAGAGAAATCAGACATAGTAGATTATAATATTTAAAGAGATTAATTTTAGGTCTGGCCTTGGTATCTAGTAAAGGATGTTTGTGTGATAGCAAGAATTGCAGTGTGAAAGGTAAAGTGCGATAGCCAGCCAGATAATAGAATAATAAGAAATGTTTTGTAGGAATGATATTGTGATTAATGCAGTTGACAGGTTATTGATCAGGGAAAGAAAGAGTACAGTAGATATGAAACAGATATAATTAAAAGGTTTGAGAAATGTTCAGCAAGAGTTTGCATAGCAGCACATAGAAAGTGATTTAGATTGAGCATAGGTATTTTCTTGAGACAGTACTTTAGAGTTTGATGTAAGAATAAAAGGCAGAACAGTTAAAGAATATTATACAAATTAGAGTATGGTAGAGCAAGAAATGAATGGAAATTTGAAATTGTTAAGTACAAAAGGAAAGGATGTGATCAGTTAAACGATCAACAACTTAAGGTCAGTTGGCACTTGATTGAGAGAGTTTAATAAAGTTGAAGGTGAGATATGTGCGGAATTAGTTGAGCAATTTTATTTGCTAATAAGAGAATGCAGTATCACAGCAATGAAAGAAGATATTTGGAAGGATTATGTAATAGAATGATTGGATCAGTCAGAGAATGTTATTTAAATAAGAAAGGAATGTAAAGAACAAGGTATGTCAGTTGTGGTATGGCAGGATTAGGAATTAAAGCATGTGGCACAATCAGAATTAAAGTATTAAAGGAAGCCATCCAGAAATTTTGATATTTTCTTCCAGTATTGATTGATTGAGTAAAGTGATTTGAGAAGTGAAAAAAAAAAATTATAGTATTGAATTCAGCTAGCGTCAGGGTAATAATGAAAGTGCGAAGCAGTTGTGAATAAAAGTAGGAGCAGAATTTATGGAATATTTTGTCAGGTATTCAGTGTAATCAGAGTGGCGCAACGGAACCATGGAAGGTTTAATATTCACAGGTTATCCAAGATTGAATATTTAAAAGGAAATCTGAGATTTTTGCACAATTGGGTAAAGAGACAGTGGTATTTTGGCCAGAAAGGAATAAAGATAGTATGGACAGAATGGTATAAAGAGGCAGGAAATTCAGTTATGTTAATATGGATTTCTTTGAGAAGATGGCAAATAGGAATGTGAATAAAGTTGTGATAGAATAACAGTTGGCAGTGAAAAGCAGATAATGGAAAGGCACTGAGAAATTTGAAGAATTAAAAAAATGATTTTACATGGCAGAATATTTAAGGGTGGCAGTTTGTAATACATAAATTCAAGAAAGAGAAGCGGCCCAGAAAGAAATGTTGCAAACACAGTCGGGAAAATGTGGAAGTAGGTTGAGTCCAAAGAGATAAAGCGCTAACAGCAAGGTAGAATCACCTACAGCTGAAAGGTAAAGAAAGAGCAGAATGTAATGATCAGGAAGTGTAACTGTGAAAGGAATTAAAGAAAAGGGAAAGCAGAACAAGCGTGAAAATGAATAGATGAATCAGTCAGCATGGATGGTTTGAGAAGTAGGTGCAGAGAAAGTGTATACTACTTGTTCTGTGTATGGCTTTGTTTCTTTTTAGGTGATAGTTTGACTTATTGGTTTGTTTTGAATGTCGAGGACGACATTCTTTTTAGGTGATAATAATGTAATGTCGCGCATTTTTCGGATCTTCACGGATCCTGGCTTAGCGGGTTTGGTGGCCAGTGTGTGGCCCATTAGCCCGTGTTTCAGGTGTTCTCGCCAGTTGTGAGGCTTTGTGGGCCGGCAGATTGGGCCCAAAGCGGTCACAGGTCTTCTGCTTGTGAATGCGATAAGGGTGTGCATCGCGTTCTGATCCTGATGGCCCTAGTGGTTGCGTTCCCATTGCCGCCAAGATGCGGTCCTCGTCTGCATGCGCGCCGCGTGTCGCGCACTGGGCGGCATGCTGACGTCGACCTTGAGAAGGCGATGCCCTACTCTGTCGCGTTCAGGTCGCGATGGAGGTGTACGTCGCGTTCTCAACTGTGATGCGTTTTTATGCAAGGTCTGCCGAACAGAGCTTTCACAAGCTCTGCTCGGTCAGGGGAGGCTGCTACGGCGGATTTCCAAGCGATTCGGCATTTTGGAGTGGTTTTCAGTGTGCTCTCGCCGCGAGGACGTCACATGGAGCGGGGGAGATGCCGTGTTGCGGTTGGTTTGCATGTTCTTCACGAAGGTAGGGAGATTCCACCTGGTTTCGTTACGTGGATCGCGTATGACGCATGTTTGGTCTGTTTATCGCTTTATAAACAGTAGACATCATGCTAGGGCAATCATTAAAGCATGAAAAATGAGAATTAAGTGTGGTTTGTATGGCTTGTGGGGGTGATCCAGGGAGAGCATCCCGGATTAGGGTTTTCACCTATGAAGGCGACGGAGCCCCCTATCGCGTTCTGAACGTGACAGGCCGACCCATCACGTTCAGGTTCTTGAACGCGACATATCGGGGTGTCGCGTTCTGAAGGCGACACTACTCCACGTCGCGACCTCAGTCGAGAGTTCTTGTTGTGTATGTTTTAAACGGTACGATTATCCGGCTATCGATGTCTTATGTGCATGGTTGGTGTGAGTGGTGCATGGGCACCTGTAGCGCTCGTTGAGCATGTCGTCCATGTGATGGATGTGTTGTTTACGTGGTTAACATACGGTTTGCATGGTTTGAGCGATGTATATGGTTGGTTTGTGGTGACTGGGTGGTGAGGTTCCGATATGAACCTAGCCTTGGTCCTTTAATGTTTATTATATATTATATATCTAAGAGGATTTAAGTAGTAAGGAATGAGTATAGTTATTAAGTAATTATCGTGTAAAGAGTTTGGTGCGGCCATGGAGGTCACTTCGTGACCAATGATAGGCCAGGATATTAGCGGATAAGGTAGAGTATATGTGTGTCTGTGTAGGCTAGCTATAGGTCACAGAGTGACCGGGACAAGCTATTCCTCACATGGTACCATGGTTTGCAATAAAGATAATATGTGTATGTATCGTGTTTGTGCATGCTGAGTTTGGTGGTCCGGCACCTATTCTGGAATACCTCTTCAGTTGGGTACCCCAGGTTCTGTGTGAGCCAGACACGTTTTGTTGTGCTCGCGTTGTTGAGGTGTGTCGTGTGTTGTGTTGTGTGCTCTGCGCCGGAGTTTTGTTGTGTCTCGTTTGCTAGTGGAACAGAGATCGATCGTTGGGGACACCCTCACTCCTGAGTTTGAGTTGTGGTATGGGCTGAGGGAAAGATGACTGTGGGCAGCGACTTGTGTTGTGGGTGTGAGTCGCTTGTAGCGCGCCGTGGTTGGGGGTATGGACACCAGTAGTCGACATGGTCCCCAGCTAGTCCTGTTTTCCAGTGCCTCAACTTAGGGAACTTAGGCAGAGTCCCTAAAAGTGCTAGGCATGGGCTTGTAGCGGTGTGTGTCTGTAGGTGTGGTGTTGGTTGGTCTCCACTATTCTTTGGCTTGTGCTTGTGGAGCGGCAGTTGGACCTTTTGTCCGTGACTGCAAGACTGAGAGGTAGTTCTTGTGTTGTGTTGTCTGAGTCGGATACTGGCATCATGAACCAGTAGTCCTTTCCCATGTGGTGGCGTCGTTCCTTTCTGACTCGTGCTTTGCCATTGGTTGTGGTTTGTGTGTAGTGACTCGTGGGTTGTAGTTTGACCCGTTGTGGTGTGCCTGGTAGGAGGCACAGTTATGCTGAGGTTTTATGGTGGTACCTCGTGGTGGTAGGTACCTGTACCCTTTGTGGGTACCAGTTTCTCGTGGTACGATGTGTACCATGTTGGGTTTTCAATATATCATGTTTTTGATGATCACATTAATATCCTTGAACATTGATTTAATGCAAAATTGATGTGTTAATTAACATGAAAAACACCATGAAAATGATTATGTTAAACATTGCTAAATCATACAATGTATATCACTAACAATGTATTTACATGTAGGTGCACAGCATGAAAGATGGAACATCAAAGAGATGGCAAACAGACCAAGTAATGTCAAAGAAGTGTATCTGTCGACAGGCCCATGGTATGTGTCGACAGATACACACAGACAACCCAAGACAGACTTCAGTTTTTGTATCCCTGAGTGCACCTGTGACAGATGCAAATTACCTGTCGACAGATACACACAGAGTTCAGATTTCTGAAACCCAGTTCTCAGACTGATCATGGACTGAGTGCATCTGTCGACAGATGCAAGTGCACCTGTCGACAGACGACGGAAACATGAAATTCAGAAATTCTAAATTCAGCCCCATTGGGTGTCTCCTTCCTCCACGACCCCACCTTTACCTAACACTATATAAGCATCCTTTGGAGCCAAATTCGCATAGCAGCAGCCCCCAAGCAAGGCTCCAAGGGACCAAGAGGAAAAAGCCCAATTTGCTGCCCTGCTTCAATCCTCCGCCCAGATCGTCGTGGAATCACCATCCATACGGAGTTGAAGCCGGATCGTCGTCAATTCAACCTTCTACATCGATCAGTCTACATCCAATCGAAGTTTGAAGAGAGCGTTGGACGATCCACGAGAAGAATTCCAACTGGATTTGTTCCCCAACTCTAAATTCTTCTCCATTTCACAATTTCCATTCTATTGTGTGTGTGTGATTGTGTTTCAAGCATCCCTTGTGCTTGATCCACGAAATTGTGGTTGTTCTGATCGTGGTTCATCAGAACATGTGTGTGTGTGAGTTGTTGTATTGAACTCGCTCATAAGCAGTCCTTTCTGCATGTGTGTGTGGACAGTGGATGTAGGATACACGAGTTGTGTACTCCGAACCACCTTAAATCATCGTGTCCTGTGGTTTGTTCGCGTTTTGCGATAGATGATTGGTAGGCACGTTGTTCATACGCACGTTTGATACCCTGTTCTCATTTATATCAACTCAAGCTTTCTTATATTCAATCGAATTCTAATCAAGTTTCATTAAGATCGCTGTAGCACCGAAAAGAAGCCATCAAATTAGAAATTGCCGTAATCTATTCAACCCCCTTCTAGATTACCATATTGTGTTATTCCGCATAACCCTTCAATTGGTATCAGAGAAAGGTTTCTCCGATTTACAGTTTTCGTAATTTGATCTAGCGATCAGGAGATTCTCGATCTTATGGATTCTAGTAAAGGGTATATGGCCGAGGGACATTCAGTAACCAGGCCACCCTATTTTGATGGCACTGACTATCCTTATTGGAAAAATCGTATGCAGGTATTTTTGAGAGCTCAAATTTACGAGCTGTGGAAAATAGTCAGCAAGGACCATATGAGTTGCCGAGGGATGAAGACACCTGGACAAAAGACCAAATAGCTAAAGGAACTCTCAACTGGAGTGCACTAAACATGATGCAATGTGCGGTGCATTCAAAGGAGTTCTCAAGAGTCTCCACATGCTCAACATCACAGAGATGTGGGACAAACTTGAACTCATCTACGAAGGTACGTCCGAGGTAAGGGAAACCAAAATTAGCATGTTAGTGTCTGAATATGAAGTGTTCAAGATGAAAACTGATGAAAACATATCATACATGTTTGCAAGATTCATGCTAATAATTAACGGGCTAAAAGGTCTTAAAAAAGATACTCTGAAAGTGACTTAGTAAGAAAGATACTTCGATCTCTTACTTCATCTTGGAATACTAAGGCCACTGTCATTGAGGATTCCAAAGACCTTTCTAAAATGAAATTGGATGAACTAATTGGCTCCTTAATGACATATGAAATTAACATCAAAAGAAAAGAATTAGAAGAAAATCCTAGGAAGTCAATTGCTTTAAAAGCATCCAACAAAACATCAACAAGCTCCAAGAAATCCATTCAACAAGTTAGTGATGAGCAAGAAACATCTAGTGAGAGTGATAATGATGAAATGGCAATGCTCACTAGACAATTTAAGAAATTTCTGAAGTTCAAAAGGAGAGACACAGGTAACTCCAAACCTTTCCAAAAGAAAAATTTTTCACAGAAATATGAGTCCAACAAAAAATCTGATATTGTTTGTTATGAATGCAAGAAACAGGGACACATGAGAGGAGAATGCCCGGAACTCAAGAAGAAGCTGAAGAAAGAAAAATTCATCTTCAAGAAAGCCACAACAATGTTGGCAACCTGGAGTGATGAAGATGAAGATGCACAAGAAACATCCGATGATGAAGAAGTAAAATGCTTAATGGCAAGGAGTGATGACTCCACCGAGGTAAACTTCTCATTTGATAATTACACTGCAAGTGAATAGGAGGAAGCATACACTACTCTATTTGAAAAATTTTGTGAATATAGATCTGAAAATAAGGCATTGAAAAAGAAATGCAACTCCTTGTGCATGATAAAAAACGATGAACGATTGCATTCCTGACAAAAGAAATAGAAATGATGAAGTTGATGAAAGACTCTGAATGATGAATGATGTTGAAAATGAAATTGCAAAAGAATTACAAGAAACAAAAAAAAGGACTGTTTAAGCCATTCTCTTGAATTCCTTCAAGAAGAACATCTAGAAACAAGAAAAAGTTGGAACAAACTGAAAAAGATTGAAAGAAAAATCTGAGGACTTAATGAAATTTGTAAAAGGAAAGCAAAATATAGATGCGGTTTTGGGTGCTAAAATACATGTAACCAAGCATGGGTTAGGATATCAACCTGTCAAACAAAAGAAATAGGAGAGTCATTAATCACTTCCTTTGTTAATCCTAGCCCAAGCACAAGCAAGCATGTTCCCACAAAGCATAACACAAGTCAATCTCAGACCAAAGTATTGCAACCCAAACAAAATGTTCCCAATAAACAAAAGAAAAAGCCACCTGTCGACAGATGGAATGGTGCCTGTCGACAGGCAAGAACAACTTTAACTAATAAACAGTCTATCAAGCAACAAAAATTGAAAAGAAAATTCCTTCATGCAATGTGTAAAAAGATTGGTCATGATGAAAAACAATGCTGGAATAATCTAAAGAAATAGAAATTCAAACAAGTTTGGATTCCTAAGCATTTACTTTGTTGCATGAATGAAAATTTGGGACCCAAGTAATTTGGGTACCAAAACCTCTTGTCTGATCCACATATGCAGGAATGCCTAGCAGCCTAACATCAACAAATGGTACTTGGATAGTGGCTGTTCGAGGCACATGACGGGCGACAAAGCCAAATTCTGTTTGCTAGTGGAGAAAGACGGAGGACAAGTTATTTTTGGAGGTAACAACAAAGGCCAAATCATTGGCACAGGTAATGTCGGTAAGTGTCCCTCCAATTCAATTGAAAATGTACTATTAGTTGATGGCCTTAATCACAATTTGCTTAGCATAAGTCAATTATGTGATAGAAGTCACAACGTCATCTTTGAATCAAATTCATGTCAAATTGTTGATAAAGAAACAGGAAGTGTAAAATTTTCTGGAAAAAGAGTGAATAACATCTACTTAGTTGACTTAGATGATCCAGAAAATGACAATTTGTGTCTTGTTGCAAATAGACAGGATGAATTGACATTGTGGCATCGTAGGCTTGGCCATGCGAGCTACAACGTATTACACAAGATCATGAAGTTCAAATTAGTAAATGGACTTCCTGACATTTCTTTTAACAACAATGAAAGTTTTTGTGATGCATGTGCACAGGGAAAACAAACCCAGAAGTCTTTCAAATCCAAAGCACCGGTAAGCACATCTAAACCATATGACTGTTGCACATGGACCTTTTTGGACCAACTAGAACTTTAAGTCTCAATGGCAAACGTTTTGGTTTTGTCATTGTAGATGATTTTTCTAGGTTCACATGGGTCAAATTTTGGCACACAAAAGTGAAACACTTATAATCTTCCAAGAATTCTTTACAAGATTGAGCATGGCAATGTGAATAAAATATGCTCAATCCGCACCGATCACGGGGGAGAATTTGATAACAATGCATTTTCTGATTTTTGCAGGCACCAAGGGATTGAACATCTGTTCTCCTCCCCAAGGACTCCAGAACAAAATGGAGTAGTGGAGAGGAAAAACAGAACATTGGTGGAAATGGCTCGCACTCTTCTGGTTGAAGGCCAACTCACAAGAAGCTTTTGGCAGAAGCAGTGAACACTTCATGCTACATTCTAAACAGAGCCATGGTAAGACCTGTGATAAAGAACCCCCTACCATTTGTTGAAAGGTAAGAACCCAACCTTGGGTACTTCCGAGTATTTGGCTCAAAGGTATTTATTCATAACAATGATAAATCTGATTTAGATAATTTGAAGCCAAAAGTGATCAAGGTGTTTTTCTAGGCTACTCCGAACACTCTAGGCATATAGGGTGTTTAACAATAAAACACGCACTGTGGAAGAAACTCCACATGTAATTTTTGATGAGACTTATGCCAAAACTAACAGTTTGACTGTTAATAGAACTGAAAAAGAAGATGAAGGAACATCACTTGAGGACCTACAAGTCAAAGCAAAAGACAAATCTGAAGAAGGTTCCAAGACCAAAGGTGGATATCTTCACAAGGACTATGATGATGATGAAAAAGCCTTCAGAAAACAAGATGAAACTCATGAAGAAAATCCACTAGAAGGTGAACCTCCTGAAGAACAACATTCACAAGATCAAATTCCTCAAGGACAAGATGCTCCCGGCCCTTCAACAATCACAAATGTGAGGTATTCCAAAGATCACCCACTTGATATGTGATAGGTAGTTTAAATGATTCTGTTCAAACAAGGTCTCAAGTTAGACAAATAATTGAACATGATCTTTTTGCTTTTGTCTCTCAAGTGGAACCCAAAAATGTTGAAGAAGCCTTAAAAGATAACTCATGGATTGATGCTATGCATGAGGAACTTGGTCAATTTCAAAGAAATAATGTATGGAGTTTAGTTCCTAGAACCCCTGAAATTTCTATCATAGGAACTAGATGGGTGTTTAGGAATAAACTTAATGAAGAAGGAAAAGTGGTCAGATAAAGCTAGACTCGTTGCAAAAGGATATAATCAAGAATTTGGTGTAGATTTTGAAGAATCCTTTGCTCCTGTAGCCAGATTAGAAGCAGTCAGAATTTTATTGGCATATGCATGCTCCCATAAGTTCAAACTTTATCAAATGGATGTTAAAACTGCTTTCTTAAATGACTATATCAAAGAAGAAGTCTATGTCTCTCAACCACCAGGTTTTGAAAATTCTGAAATGCCTAACCATGTGTATAAATTGCACAAAGCTCTTTATGGTTTGAAACAGCACCTCGAGCTTGGTATGATAGACTAAGCAATTCTGGTAAGAAAAACTACTCAAGAGGTAAATGGACCAAACACTCTTCACTAAGAAAGTTCGCAATCACATAATTGTTGTTCAAGTTTATGTGGACGATATTATATTTGGTTCTACTAACCCTTCACTGTGTTAAGATTTTCTAACACATGCACAGTGAATTTGAGATGAGTCTAATGGGGGAGCTTCAATTCTTTCTTGGTTTGCAGGTGAAACAACATGAAGACGACTTCTTCATAAATCAAGAAAAATATGTCAAAGAGCTTCTCAAACGATTTCAATTTGAGCAAGCTAAACCGGCCTCCACCCCAATGAGCACAAGCATCAAATTGGAAAATGATGAGAAAGGTAAACCGGTAGATGCAAAGCACTTCCGAGGTATGATTGGCTCACTCCTTTATCTTACTGCAAGTAGACCGGATATACAATTCAGTGTTTGCCTTTGTGCTAGATATCAATCTAGTCCAAAGGAAAGCCATTTAATTGCAGTCAAGAGAATTTTTCGATATCTCTCAGGTACATGCAATTTGGGTTTTTGGTACCCAGCAGGCAGTAGTTTTGATTTGATATCATATTCTGATGCTGATTATGCTGGATGTAAAATTGATAGAAAAGCACTAGTGGATATTGCCAATTCTTGGCGGTTGCATGGTTTCGTGGGCATCCAAGAAAAACACTCGGTTGCACTCTCCACTGCAGAGGCAGAATATGTCGCTGCAGGAAGTTGTGCAGCTCAAGTGTTGTGGATCAAAAGTCAGTTAGCTGACTATAATGTTGAAATTGGATGCACACCTATACTATGTGACAACACAAGTGCTATCAACCTTTCAAAAAACCCTGTCCAACACTCAAGGACTAAACACATTGAAATCCGTCATCATTTCTTGAGAGATGAAGTTGCCATAAAACCTTGAACTTAATTTCATTCCCACAGAAAAACAATTGGCTGATATTTTCACCAAACCCTTGTCTGAAGATAGATTCACATCCTTAAGAAGAGAATTGGTTTGTGTAAAATGCAATGAAACTAACTCTCCATATTGGAGTACATGCTTTTTATGTGTGAATGACTATGTGGTATATCAAATGGTGAACTGTGGAAGAACAAGTTCGGCTTGTTTGGAAACTATCATCATGCGTGAGGAAAATTCTCCGCCAAGTATCCATAGTCCCATTGCATATAAAGGTCCTGTACTTCACATAGGATTTTTGGTTTCCTTACATTTTATCATGTTAACTCCATGAAACAATGCTTTTTCTGTGACCATGTGCTTGTGTATGATATCTTGAAATGAACATGTTTGCCTTGTATCAAATGCTTGTGTGAATCCTTGACTAGATGTTGTGTCAACACGTGCACACACTAGGGGGAGTAAGTTCAGGGTAGATGAGTATTTTCATGAGGAATTCTTCCTACACTTCAATTTTAATCCTCACTTCCTTGAACTTCATGTGCACTCACTGTCACTCAAACTGAAACGAAAAATCCACTCTGTTCATATCTGTCGACAGACACATTCCATCTGTCGACAGGTACACTCAGACTTGCTCTGACTGAAACTTCAATTCATCAGTCTATGTGCATCTGTCGACAGACAGATTCCTGCTGTCGACAGATACACAATTCTCACTATTTTCTCATTCCTTCTTCATACTTTTCAAGAAAGTGTTCATTACTTGATTTGAAGGTAAACATTGGATTGTTTTGTGCAATATAACCTTTCATATCCACTTCATGTCAAAGTCGTGAACCAGTCTAAATGATGTTTGATGCAACACTTGATTGAGGACTATTTAGATCATTTTGAACACAATGAGCAAACCAAATGATTTTTAAACATCTCCTTTGAATAACTCCCTTGTCATTAAACATGAATCCAAAATGATTTGAAAAATCAGAATGTCCTTGAATTTAATGTTCTACATTATCACTTGCCTAAAGAAATCTCATGTACTTGACAAAAAGTAAAAACAAAATAAAAGGGGAAAAGCTACCTATTTCTACGTTTCAATATATATATATATATATAAAAATATATATATATATATATATATATCTTTCAATTATGGGATGGAGGTAGAGCAATGATGAAAATCACTAAGTAACCGGGGACATGGGCATCACCAATGTCGGTCTTCGCGTCAAAAGGTTGTTTCATTATCTCTATACATGGCTTGATGGACACTCACATTGAGTAACTGGGGGTATTGGCATCACAAATGTCTACTTCACATGAAAAAGTGAAAGTGCTCCTCATTGCCACTCTTTCCCATCTTCGCTGTTTAAAGATCCTAAAATCATACTAGAAATAGAGTGAAGCCTCCGAAAATTTTTTACGTCAAGTCCGATGTGCTTCTTATGGGTACGATGTTCTTGTGGCCATCTAATTCAAATTTCATCTGACTATCATCTCTATTTTGATGCATGTTTTCTTCAATGGCCTTAATCAAAAGAGTTATTTAATTTTCACTGGCTTTTGTGAAATGTGTTCTTTATGATCTAATTAAAGAACTCATCGGTTTTATTTCAAAATCATTGTAGAATTGTGTCATGTCTTCATCATAATGGATATGCATTTTTATCTTGTACATACACCTATTTTACCCTAAAATGCCAAATGAACACTTGACCCTTTGAAAAATCTTGAAAAAATCAAGTTTCTGCCAAAAAGTAGTTATCTGTACAGACAGATGGTCATCTGTCGACAGCCGGCGGCCCAGATCCATTTTTGAAGCGAACCGTCGCGCCAGTTCAAGTCTTTTGTGTGGGGCCTCTTCTATAAATCCCTTCTAAGCCTATTCTAAAGGCCTCCTACGACCCTTTCCCCTCATTTCCCCTCTCATTTCCATTCTCCCTTCCCAAACACCATTCTCACCCTCCTTCTTCAGATGGCACCCAAGACCAAGATTCTCACTCGCCGTCGTCGCACTTCGACGGACACCGGAGAGAGTTCCAGGGCTCCTTCAGAATGTCGTAGCAAGCATCGCGAAGATCGTTTTTCGGAACTCATTGTTCCTCAGGGTCTCCATCTCATCCGGGTACACGGCACCTTCAAGAAACTCGTCCAATCCCGGTATGTGGACTTTGAGTCCTTAGGATCGATGTTCCCCTCACTCCAACCCTTCTTTGACACTCAAGGGTGGACATCCTTTCTATACTCGCACTTGCAATATTCTCCAAATGCCGTCACAGAATTTTTCAATAACCTAGGGCTTTCCGATCAAGGAGATCTTTTCTCTTCGGTGAAAGGCACTCGTTTTTGCCTCAATGCAAATCTTATCTCGACGGCCCTACAAATCCCAAACTCAGGAGTTGAAATCTTCAACTATACTCCTTCCGCTTCTGAGTACTATGAACTTCTCACTTTGCAACCTTATGATTCCACTAAGGAAATTGCTCGTTTGAATGCCAACTCCTTTCCTCCTTTGATCCGGATGATCCATCATATCTTCACTACTTTGATCGTCCCGAAGGATGGAAGCCGAGAATTGGTCACTGAGGTCCATAAGTCTTTGTTCTTATTCTCCTCCAATGTCAACAAATCAATCTACCTGAACTCATGCTAAGCCTCATTCGTCGGTGTTTCTCCAACACCAAGAGATCAATGCCATATGCTTGCCCCATCACCTCTCTTCTAATTTTCATTGGCATCCTATTCCTTCAAGTGAGCTCGTCTCCTTAAAATCCCGTAGTGCATTTGACCTCACTGCCGCTCACCGAATGGGCTACAAGTTTGTAGACAGTGTAGTGACAAGGACTCTCAAAGGGAAAGAACAACAAGGTGTTGAAGAGTCATCTGATGAAGAAGACAATGAAGATAATGAAGACAATGCAGATAATGAAGACAGTGATGAAGAACCTCAGGATGAGCAAATGCCTGATCAACCTCAAGAATTTGCTGATGTACCTGTGCCTCAAGAACAATCCCTTTGTGATTACTTGGCACAATTGCATCAACAGATGACCTCAGGATTTGCTCAACTGAACACTAGATTTGATCAAGTGGATGCTCGCCTCAACTCTCTGGATGCGTCTCATGTGCATATCCAAGACCGCTTGATTACCTCTACTCCGAGAGAGCTGGATCCCGTCATCCTCCACCTACTGGACATGACGATGAATAGAGGGTCTCAGGGTCCTTAGAGGTCGTTAAGAGTCTTAGCTGGGAGTTAGTCTCACTAGTCCTGTTATCTTTTTGCTTGCTCATGTTATTTCCCTTCCTTTTGATTTTTATTGAGTCATGTAATGGTGTCTCTTGTACTGTGTAATTTGAATGATCAATCAATGAAAATCACAGTTCATGTTTATTTGTCTCTTATATGTGCATGACTTGACTTTTTGTATGTTGTCAAAAAGGGGGAGAACATCAATATTATGCATCAATTGAATTTTTTTTGTCATCATCAAAAGGGGGAGATTGTTGGGTTTTCAATATATCATGTTTTTGATGATCACATTAATATCCTTGAACATTGATTTAATGCAAATTGATGTGTTAATTAACATGAAAACACCATGAAAATGATTATGTTAAACATTGCTAAATCATACAATGTATATCACTAACATGTATTTACATGTAGGTGCACAAGCATGAAGATGGAACATCAAAGAGATGAGCAAACAGACCAAGGTAATGTCAAAGAAGTGTATCTGTCGACAGGCCCATGGTATGTGTCGACAGATACACACAGACAACCCAAGACAGACTTCAGTTTTTGTATCCCTGAGTGCACCTGTTGACAGATGCAAATTACCTGTCGACAGATACACACAGAAGTTCAGATTTCTGAAACCCAGTTCTCAGACTGATCATGGACTGAGTGCATCTGTCGACAGATGCAAGTGCACCTGTCGACAGACGACGGAAACATGAAATTCAGAAATTCTAATTTCAGCCCCATTTGGGTGTCTCCTTCCTCCACGACCCCCCCTTTACCTAACACTATATAAGCATCCTTTTGGAGCCAAATTCGCATAGCAGCAGCCCCCAAGCAAGAGCCTCCAAGGGACCAGAGGAAAAGCCCCAATTTGCTGCCCTGCTTCAATCCTCCGCCCAGATCGTCGTGGAATCACCATCCATACGGAGTTGAAGCCGGATCGTCGTCAATTCAACCTTCTACATCGATCAGTCTACATCCAATCGAAGTTTGAAGAGCGTCTGGACGATCCACGAGAAGAATTTCAACTGGATTTGTTCCCCAACTCTAAATTCTTCTCCATTTCACAATTTCCATTCTATTGTGTGTGTGTGATTGTGTTTCAAGCATCCCTTGTGCTTGATCCACGAATTTGTGGTTGTTCTGATCATGGTTCATCAGACAATGTGTGTGTGTGTGTGTGTGAGTTGTTGTATTGAACTCGCTCATAAGCAGTCGTTTCTGCGTGTGTGTGTGGACGGTGGATGTAGGATACACGAGTTGTGTACTCTGAACCACCTT
Source organism: Colocasia esculenta (assembly GCA_014218235.1). Classification (NCBI taxonomy): domain Eukaryota; kingdom Viridiplantae; phylum Streptophyta; class Magnoliopsida; order Alismatales; family Araceae; genus Colocasia; species Colocasia esculenta. The sequence continues at coordinate 97,848,946 of CM024755.1, read as the reverse complement.
AAATCATCGTGTCCTGTGGTTTGTTCGCGTTTTGCGATAGATGATTGGTAGGCACGTTGTTCATACGCACGTTTGATACCCTGTTCTCATTTATATCAACTCAAGCTTTCTTATATTCAATCGAATTCTAATCAAGTTTCATTAGATCGCTGTAGCACCGAAAAGAAGCCATCAGTATTAGAATTGCCGTAATCTATTCAACCCCCTTCTAGATTACCATATTGTGTTATTCCGCATAACCCTTCATACCAGCTTTTCAGGTGGTCTGGTGGAGTTTTGCTCTTTGGAGGTCGTGTGTGAGACCTTCCCTTGTTGTGTTTTACCCTTCCTCGGGTAAATTTTCGAATATGGTTTTAGTGTGAAATGGATTGGCATTGTTGTAGCCAATCCTGCTACCTTGTGTGTGCCTTTCGACATATCGTGGTTTGGGGTATAATGGACTAGCTCTTGGTCAGCAGTCCTGTTACCCATGTGTTTGAGGTTCGCCTGTGATGCTTATAGCCTAGGCAGCGGTTTGCCTGTGTGGCTTATAGCTTAGGCGACCAGTTGTTAAGATGGTTTGCCTATGAGGCTTGTGGCCTTGGCATTTTAGTTGTTGAGCAGACTAGGGGTGTTGGACTAGTCTTGTCATTCCTCTTCCGTTCTGACGTTTGTATTAGTTGATATGATTATATTTAATTGTTGTTAATCATGTATTGTTATGAGCATGCTTTGGTTTGGCTATCGGCTTTGCCAGTGTGACCCTTTGGGGTTGAGGTTTCTTTAGTTTGGTGTGTTATTTTTGGGTGGTCCCTACTGAGCCGGTGACTTGTTGAGGCTCACTCCCCAATAGTTCTTTTCAGGGCTTACCGTTGGTATGGCTTGCGAAGGCGTTGTGATAGACTTGTACCACTAGCAGTAGTGTTAGTTGTGTTATGTGAGCTTGTGCTCCCTCGGGGTATGCCTCAGGTAGTTGTACTTTTAAATTGGGCATGTAATAATGTATTGGGACAGTTGTAAATTGTTATATACAGATATGAGCATGTGTACTTTTTTATGTCTTATACTGTTGTGGTTGTCTTTTATATTCTTACTGGACACGTGTACGAGCTATCCCTTGTGAGACTTTGGTCCGATCGCGGGAGGCGGACTTGGATATGGAGCCTTATTGGGCATAAATATCTAGGGCCGTTACACCCTCACTCTTGTGTAGAGTTGTTTGTCCGGATGAGGGAAAGGCGGCAGTGGGAGAACGACTTGTGAGAGTTTGTGTTTTTTCGCTTGTAGCGCACTCGTGGTTGGGGGTTACGAACACCAGTAGACGTACTGGGCCCATGTTAGTCCTATTTTCCAGTGCCTTACTTTAGGGGGCTCGGGCCGGAGTCCCTAAAGGTGCCAGGCATGGGCCTGCGGCAGTGTGGTCCGCAGGAGTGGTATTGGTTGGGAAACTCCCCTGACCTGAAAGGAGTAGGGGTGAGCCTCACAAGTCACTAGCTCAGTAGGGAAACTCCCCTAGAAACTGAGCAAACCAAACTCACAAATAACAACAACAGGAAGCTATGCTAGCAATATATACAACACCACTCCTGCGGACCACACTGCCGTAGGTCCATGCCTGGCACCTTTAGGGACTCCGGCCCGAGCTCCCTAAAGTGAGGCACTGGAAAATAGGACTAGCTGGGGCCCAGTACGTCTACCGGTGTCCGTAACCCCCAACCACGAGCGCACTACAAGCGACAAAGCACAAACTCTCACAAGTCGTTGTCCCACTGCTGTCTTTCCCTCAGCCGGACGTACAACTCTACACAAGAGTGAGGGTGTCCAGAAAGACGACACAGACCTCGACGGTACACAAATACTGGGACAACCCATAAGCACACACTCGTGCCTAGCTCACACAAAACCTGGGGCTCCCAACTGAAGAGGCAACCACGATAGGCATCGTACTACTCGACACGCACACACAAACCACGTGCATATCGCACAAGTCTCGTGAAACCCTACGTCAACAACGTGAACACCATGCCAACCGCGCACACGAAACGCTCCCTGAGTGCTACAGGTGCCAACTGTTGGGTGGCATGCTGCGAGGCAAGTGCGCGTGCCAGCGTCTCACCCTGGGGCGACTTGAGAATGAGGGTGTGGCGGAGGCCGGGTTGGCCAAGTCATGCCTAGGTCCGGGTGTGGACCTGCCTGCGGGTGTGGCTGAGTTGTCCAGCAGGGGGACTGTACCCTGTGGTGCATAAGGAAGGATGGTATCCTTATACAACAACTCGAGTTTTGGCGTAATGGCAATGCCTGAGATCCGGTATAACTGGTATCAGAGCAGGTCGCGGGTTTGATTCCCAGGGGTGCCGCTGGGGGGGAGATTGTTGGGCGGCATGCTGCGAGGCAGGTGTGCGTGCCAGCGTCTCACCCTGGGGAAACCTGAGAATGAGGGTGTGGCGGAGGCCAGGTTGGCCAAGTCATGCCTAGGTCCGGGTGTGGACCTGTCTGCGGGTGTTGCTGAGTTGTCCAGAAGGGGGACTGTACCCTGTGGTGGGTTATAAGGAAGGATGGTATCCTTACACAACAACTCGAGTTTTGGCGTCACGGAGTCGCCCAACATCCTCTGGAGCCGATGTCCTATAACCCCGACCCTGCTGAAAACCACCCTGCTGGAAGCCTTGCTATCTACCTCCACCTCCACCTTGACCTCCTCCTCCTCGAAAGAACTTCTTTATCTGTTTACCCCACTTTGCAAATCCTAACGATGATGAGGCTCCTGAGGGTGCCTTACCCTTGCTGATGCCAGTAGACTGCTGGGGAAGCCAGAAACTGCATGATCCACCTGTCTGTGACTATCCCTATCTAGCCCGAACAGTCCTTTCTAATATCACTGCTCTTTGCGTCGCGTCCTCCACCATCCTGGACATAAGGGGAATCACTGCATCCTGCAACTCGGCTCGCAAGTTTCTAATGAAGTACTCCACCATCATAGTATTATCAGTCACCACATATGGAGTGTATCTGCTCAATGCCATAAATCTCATTTGATATTCTAATACCGACAAATTCCCCTGCTGTAAAGTCCAGAACTGCTCTCTCTTCGCCTGCTGTATCTGGACTAGGAAGAAAGTATCATTATAGACCGTCAAAAACTCATGTCAAGTAATTGTATCCTCTGGCCTTCCTTCAAACACCGTCTGCATCTTCAATCTCCACCACTCTTGTGCAAAACCTCGCAACTGGTAGGTGGCAAGAATCACCCTATATGTCTGCGAACACCTCATCGTCACAAACACTCTCTCTATCTCATGCACCCAGTGCTCCGCTGTGTCGGGGTTGGGGCCTCCTGAGAACGTAGGGGGCTGCAACCTCAAAAAGCTCTCCACAAGTGCCGTAGGCTCCGCTACACTAACTGGTTGTGCTGGTGCTGCTGGGGGTATGGGTACAAAGGGTGGTACCCCAACTCTTGGTGGTGGAACTGGTACTGCCTCCTCTACAACTGGTGGTGCTGCGACTACTGGCTGTACCGGTGCCTACTGATCCAACATCGTCCGAATATCTGTAAGACTTTCCCATATCCTCTCTATCATCCGTTGCGTAGCATCCTCTCCCGACTCATCTCCACCTCCTCCACAATCCCTTCTGTCTGCCATTTCTGACCCTGCACAAACAATATTCCAACCACACGCATACAATTATCAATACAAAAACTAGAGTCAACTACCAGCAGTGGGCTAAAGTAGAGAATAAGCTATGCAAATTTTTGATTCCTTTATATCCATATGGACCTTGCTCTAATACCAAGATTGCCATCTCACAATTATTTACAAGGAATTTACATAGTTATTTCTCAACTATAACTAGACACAACTACAACAGCAACCTGGGGCATACCCCGAGGTGTACAAAGAAAGAAAATTACACTGCTGGAGGTGCAGAACCTACCCCGCTACAATGCTGCTCGGAACTAGACGAAGGGTGAGAAGCCTCCTGCTCTCCCTCACCTGAAAGGAGTAGGGGTGAGCCTCACAAGTCACTGGCTCAGTAGGGAAACTCCCCTAGAAACCGAGCAAACCAAACTCATAAATAACAACAGCAGGAAGCTATGCTAGCAATATATATAACTATCTAAGAAAGATATTAAAGCTGTAAATTCTACTTACCACATACTATCACTAAAGTAGGAAAATGCTAAACTCGGGTCACGAAGACTGGTTCGCGACACCAGCTATCGACCTGGACAAACCACACAGGACTACCTCTCAGTCTCACAGCCACGGATGAAAGGTCTAGCTGTCGTTCCACTAGGACAACCAAGAAACTGTGGAGTCCAACCAACACCACTCCTGTGGACCACACTACCACAGGCACATGCCAGGCACCTTTAGGGACTCCGGCCCGAGCTCCCTAAAGTGAGGCATTGGAAAACTGGACTAGCTAGGGCCCAGTACATCTACTGGTGTTTGTAACCCACAACCACGAGTGCGGTACAAGCGACCAAACACAAACTCTAACAAGTCGTTGTCCCACTACCGTCTTTCCCTCAACCGGACGTACAACTCTACACAAGAGTGACGGTGTCTAGGAAGACAACACAGACCTCGACGGTACACAAGTACTGGGACAAGCCCCGAGCACACACACGTGCCTGGCTCACACAAAACCTGGGGCTCCCAATTGAAGAGGCAACCACGGTAGGTGCCGTACTACTCGACAAGCACACACAAACCACGTGCATATCGCACAAGTCTCATGAAACGCTATGTCAACCACGTGAACACCAAGCCAACCACGCACACGATACGCTCCTCGAGCCCTACAGGTGCCAACACATCACTTACCATTGCCATTCACAACAATTCACGATAATCGGATAACCACGCTAGCATGCACATAAATAAAGCCCCTCGAACCTGTTAACGCAACAGGGTCTCATGTCGCCTTCTGAACGCGACACCCCGATAGGCCGCGTTTAGAAGCAGAACGCGGTGGGTCGGGCTGTCGTGTTCTGAACGCGACAACCTGGTCCGTCGCCTTCAATGGAGAAACCCTAATACAAGAGCCCTTAGCCGGATCTCCCCCACAAACCCTGTAAACCGGTGTTTTTATCCATTTTTCATGCTTTAATGTATGCCCTAGCATGATATCTTTAGTTTTTAAAGCATATAACACGTTAAACACGCCATACACACAATCCACACATCGAAACGAGGTGGAATTTCCCTACCTCCATGAAGAACGCAAAGAACAAGACCCACACGATATTTCCCCCGCTCCATGCTACATCCTCGCAGCGAGAACACACCAAAAACACCTTCAAAACGTTGGGTCCCCCTTCACCGTGGCGAAATCTCCTTCCTTGGCCGAGCAGAGCTTGCGAAAGCTCTGTTCGGTCAAAACCTACTTTAAAACGCAGCTCGGTTGGGAACGCGATGCACCACATCGTTGCGACCTGAATGCGACGTAGCAGGCTGTCGCCTTCCCGCTCATGATGTCAGCAAGCCGCCCAGCGTGCGACACACGGCGCGCATGCAGACGACGACTCAAAATGACGATTCCATGAACGCGACACCCAGGACCATCGCGTTCAGAATGCGAAGTTCCTCACTGTCGCGTTCACAAACAGTGAACAGGTAGGCGCTTTGGGCCCAACCTGTTGGCCTACTATGCCCTGAAAACCTGTGCAAACACCTGCTACACACACTGATGGGCCACACATGGGCCTCCATAACCATTAAGCCACGATCTGAACGGTCAATACGCTACATTACTATCACCTAAAAGAAATTTCATCCTCGAAATTTAAGACGGAAACTCGATACCAAAAACTTTCAATTAAACAAGCATAGTACTATTACCTAAAAGAATTAAAGACTTACTCAAACAAGTATGGATACGCTTTCATCATTTCATCTGCTAGTTCCCCTGTATCTTCTCTGCCCTGTCTATTTTTCCATCTGACTTTCACTAGTTCAATTTCTTTATTTTTGAGTTTCTGAGTTCTACGACCTATGATTTGCACTGGATATTCTGGCATTGTCATGTCTGGCATCAAATCATCTCTTTGATAACTAACCACCTGGGTAGGATCTCTGATGTACCTTCTGAGCATTGAGACGTGAAACACGTCATGTCCATCTATAAAATCTGCTGGCAAATCCAATCTGTCAGCTGTCTCACCAACTCTTTCTTTTATCTAAAATGGACCAACATACCTCGGACTCAATTTGCCTCTTTTGCTGAATCTGAGTGGACCTTTAGTAGGAGAAACTTTCAAAAAGACATAATCTCCGACCTGAAATTGCAAAGGCTCGCGTCTGGCATCTGCATAACTTTTCTGGCGACTCTGCGCTGTCTGAAGCTTTTCTTTGATAAACTTTATTGTCTCTGCACATTGTTGGATCAACTCTGGACCCATAACTCGCATTTTCTAAACTTGCCATACAACTGGTGATCTCTTAATGCCTGCAAAGTGATCCTTAAGTGTGCTGTATCCTCCTCCTCCGACACTCAGTAAACCAGAATATCATCAATGAAGACCACAATAAATTGATCCAGATATGAGTGGAATATTCTATTCATTAGATTCATAAAATGTGCTGGCGCATTTGTCAAGCCAAATGGCATTACCACAAACTCGTAATGCCCATATCTGGTCCTGAAAGCTGTCTTGTCAATATCTTCCTCCTTGATCCGCAACTAGTGGTACCCTGACCTTAAATCAATCTTGGAAAATACTTTGGCTGACTGGAGCTGATCAAATAAATCATCTATTCTAAGTAGTGGATACTTATTCTTGATTGCGACCTTGTTTAGCTACCTATAATCAATGCACATTCTTAAACTGCCATCTTTCTGGCGCTCCCCATGGCGAATGACTGGGTCTGATAAAACCTTTCTCTAACAGTTCCTGCGATTGTTTCTTCAATTCTTTCAATTCTGCATGTGCCATTCTATATGGTGCCTTTGATATCGGCATATTGTCTGGATGCAACTCAACTGCGAAGTCTACCTCTCTGTGTGGAGCCAACCCTGGCAAGTCTTCTGGGAACACATCTGCAAACTCTCTAACCACAGGCACTGACTCTACAGACTTATCAGACTCAACTAAGCTAACTGAGGCAAGGTAAGCTACACACCCCGCATTAATCAATCTCCTAGCCCTAAGTGCAGAAATAATAAGCTTAGGAGTATAAAAAAGCATACCTTGAAATTCAAATACTACTCCACCGGGCCTGCAAAATCTGACCCTCTTCTTTCTACAATCTACCAGTGCCCCATAAGCTTCCAACCAATCCATCCCCAGTATCACATCATAATCCCTCAACGACAGAGCATACAATCTAGCTGACAATTGATTGCCCTGAACCACTTTCAGAACCTCATCTAGAAAGCAAGAAGTGAGCACGTAACCACCGGAAGGAACTTCTACTACCAACTCACACTGTCTCTCTTCTAGGGGATGTACTATGCTATCCAGAAAATCTTCAGAAATAAATGAATGGGAAGCACCCAGATCAATCAACACTCTAGCAGAAAAGTCAAAGAGCGGTAATATACCTTCAATGAGATTGGATGCCTCCGCCTGTGCTCTGGTGATTGCCATCACTCGACCCCGTCCACCTCTCTGGTACGGTGCACCTCTACCTCGCTCTGCTGGATGCTGGTATGGCTGCTACTGCTGCTGCTGGGTCCCTCTGCCATAACTGTATTCCCGAGAAAGTGGACAATTTCTTGCTAAATGCCCTGGCTGCCTACAGTTGTAACATCTGAAGCTAGGATAAGCCGCAGGCTGCCCTACCGTACTCTGTTGCGACTCCTCTGGAGCCGATGGCCTGTAACCCGGACCCTGCTGAAAACCACCTTGCTGGAAGCCTTGCTGTCTACCTCCACCTCGACCTCCTCCTCCTCGAAAGAACTTCTTTATTTGTTTACCCCACTTTGCAAATCCTGACGATGATGAAGCTTTTGAGGGTGCCTTACCCTTGCTGATGCCAGTAGACTACTGGGGAAGCCAAAAACTGCCTGATCCACCTATCTGTGACTGTCCCTGTCTGGCCCGAACAGTCCTTTCTAATATCGCTGCTCACTGCGCCGCCTCCTCCACTGTCCTGGACATAAGGGGAATCACTGCATCTTGCAACTCGGCTCGCAAGCCTCTGATGAAGTACTCCACCATCATAGTATTATCAGTCACCGCATATGAAGCGTATCTGCTCAATGCCATAAATCTCATTTGATATTCTAATATCGACAAATTCCCCTGCTGTAAAGTTCAGAACTGCTCTCTCTTCGCCTGCTGTATCTGGACTGGGAAGAAAGTATCATTAAAGACCGTCAAAAGCTCATGCCAAGTAATTGTATCCTCTGGCCTTCCTGCAAACACCTTCTGCATCTTCAATCTCCACCACTCCTGTGCAAAACCTCGCAACAGGTAGGTGGCAAGAATCACCCTATCTGTCTGCGAACACCTCATCGTCCCAAGAAGGATACTTCTTCGAGCCAGAATTCACACTTGCTAAACTTTGCGTACAGCTGGTTGTCTCGCAAAACTTGTAGTGCTGTCTTTAGGTGTTCTTCAATTTCTCCTTTTCCCCTAGTGGTGTTGTGACAGAGAACTCACAACCATGGCTATAGGTTTAGCATTCACAGTATCAACAAAGTTTTGAGATATAAATGAATGAGTGGCCCCAGTATCAAATAAAATGAATGCTGATAATGAGAAAACTTGAAGGGTACCTTCTACCACGCCACCCTCCATAGCAGGTTCCTCATCCTGTAGGGCTTGCAGTCGGCCTTGTTTCTTAGGCGCATTAGGGCTCCTTTCATTCTCTTTCAGTAGCGGGCACTCAGGGATACGGTGCTCGCGACTTCCGAAGCACAGACATGTGTCGGCTTTCCTCCAGCATTCATCAGCCGTGTGACCAGGCTTGTCACAGTGTTTGCAGTGGCTCTTTGTTGGAGTGTTGGGTACGAAAACCTTGGGTTTCCTTTCTTGGCTAGATCCCTCTGTGATGTTGAAGGGACGCTTCTTGCCGTTGGTAGGCTTAGAAGATGCCTGACCCGAGGTCACTTCCTTCTTGACGAACTTCCCTTTGATACGGTCGGTGAAGTCCGTAGCATCTTCTAGCAGCTGAGCCCTCTTCACCATCTCGGCGTAGGTCGGGATGTCGAAAGGTGCGAGTTTAGTGATGTAGTGGGGCTTAAGGCCATTTAGAAAGCGCTTAGCCTTCATCCTTTCGGTGTTCACCAGATGTACAACATAGTGTGCCAGTCTAGAGAACTGGGCTTCATATTCGGCCACAGTCAAGCTCCGCTGTTTAAGAGCAGCGAATTCCGCAGCCTTCCTTTATTGAACACGCTCGGAGAAGTATTTGGAGTTGAATGCTTCTTTAAACTCGTCCAAGGTGAATTGCCCATTTTCTCTAGTAGCTTCCACTGACTCCCACCAGGAGCGAGCGTCCTTCTCCAATTGGAACGTGGCAAGTAGCAGCTTGTCCCCCGCTGCACATTGCATGACACGGAAAATTCTTTCCGTCTCTTGGAGCCAGTGCTTAGCTTCATCCAGATCCATGGATCCGCTGAACCTAGGTGGGTTCAGACTTCTGAAGTTGCGATGCAGGTCGCCTGCACCACGATTGCCACCTCCTTGAGTGGCTTGCACAATGGCGCGTGTCAGTTCTTGGATGGTTTGTTGCATGCCCCTCATTTGAGCACGTTCGGCAGTCATCTTGATTGCTTGGTTCCTATAAAAATAACTTACTGTTATGATACTATTGTGAAATTTAATTTGTGCGTGTGTGAGTTTATTTTTTGATAGTTACCCTTGGCTCTAACCACAACTCACATAGGTAGGATAATTGACTCTAGTCGATGCAGGTTAACCTAGATCATCCTGTACTAAGAATAACCTAGGCTCTGATACCACAAAACTGTCACGCCCCGATGCGGAATATCGGAACGCGAGGCAGTTGCAAGAAAAGGGTATAGAGCGAGTACTAGACATCAAACTATTGCACAGTGAGTAATACTAAAGCGAATTCATTTCATTAATACTTTTCAATGTCTAGTTACAACCACTAATATCAGAGCCAATCTATGGGGCCCGATTACATTGAAAGAAGGCAAAAGACTAAACTTCAAACTTAACTACTACAACACTAAACATAGCAATAGGACACTAGGGTACTCATGACATCACTCCAGGTCGTTCCCGTCCTCGTGAGTGTATGGTTCATCCTCGATCTCACATGAGAACACAACGACAAATAACACAGGGTGAGCGAACATCGCCCAGTAGGACTTAAATCTCAGGCTCAAGCAGGCTTTAAGTAATTAATGCATTTAAAGGCAGAGTAACTAATGATAGAGCGAGAGAGAGTGTCAGGTAAAGTATAGCAGGACAATACGTGAACGAAATAGCAAGACTTTCCAAATATAGACTTTCCAAGAATAGCACAAGTGTCGGGAATAGCACAATAATAGCAAGATAGCACAATGTCAAGTATAGCAAGATGGCCATGGTACAAATAGCACAACGAGTATAGCATAGCACTTTGTTGTCAATGGGCAATGAGAGAACATAGCACTTTTGATTGTCATTTAGATAGTCACGATAGATAGCACTTTGTTGTCAATGAACAACGATAGAACATAGTACTTTTGATTGTCATTTAGATAGTCACGATAGATAGCACTTGAGTGTAATGCCAAACACTCTGATCATTTAACTCCCATAGGCACTAGCACTTTCGGGCGTGAAGGATCGAGAAATGATGTGGACAAGATCTAGAAGGGGGGGGGGGGGTTGAATAGATCTATGCCAACTATTACGGAAGCTTAATCAATTTTGAAAAACTTTTTGAATCAGAGACAATTTGAAAAACGAATTTCACAGATCTGAAAAGAAATTGAGTGAGTTGTGCAAAAGAGGTGTGTGAACAAGTTGATTAGATGAATTCGAACGATCCTATGCATGCATCTAACGAAAGGTAAATTCAAATCACAATCAGACCAATGCATAGAGATTTTTAGGTGGTTCGGAAATCACACCATGTGATTCCTACATCCACCCCTCACACAGTGAGGATCCACTAATCAACCTGGGTACACCACATCCACTGGAGCCTGACAACTCCAACAACCTGAGTTTACAACTCACACAACCTCTAGAGTAAGACTACTCTAGAATTCTGAGCAAGACTTCTCAACAACACCTTGAGTACACGACTCAAACCACTGAGCACGACGGCTCACAAACAACTTTCTAGAATGACAGACAAGACTCAGATCCTCTAGCAATAGATCTAGTCTAACAAGAGTTCATTCATGAGACTCATGCAGCAACTCTTGCACAATCTCACAATGACTCAGAAGAACAAAGGTACATGAAGAATTGTATAAGGAAATCCTTGCTCTTCAATTATACTCCCTTGTAGAAGATCGAATTGGGAAGAGACTTGAGTTCTTGAAATCCTTGGCCGATGCTCTGCACTCTGAACTTTGGGATCTTCCTTGAGGTCTTCTCAATCGATTGCTTCCACTTGATCTGCTTCCTTGTAGTGATCCAGTTGTATCTTCAATGATCAAACTCCACTTCTCATGCTTGGACAGATGAGAATTGGCTTGAGGAATCACCAGGAGAGCAGGAGCAGGGAGGTGAACTCTTCTTGCCGCCAAAACAGGTTTCTGGGAGGCTCTGAAGGGTTCTGATGTGATGGATTGCCAATAGGAGGGTATTTATACCCCAATAGTCCAAAGGTACCTTGGGGTACGAGGGCACACGATCCATGGTTGATCCATCGTTTCCCTAGGGTGCCACGTGTCCAGGAGAAACTTTAAGTCAAAAAGTTTCCGGAGTGTGTTGACCTGCCCATAGGGTGTGTCGACACACTGTCCCAGACTGGGCAAAGCAGTTCCCTGGGAGAGGCATCTAGTGTCGACCTGAGATAGTTCAGTGTCGACCTGCCGTAGTCAGGTGAAAAATAGGCCTTCTGGGAAGGCTCTCTAGTGTCGACCTGACTGAATTTGGTGTCGACCTGAGATAGAAGCCTGTTGATTTGTTTCTCTGGGATCTGTCTCTAGTGTCGACCTGCCCTGGTCTAGTGTCGACACTAGTTGACCATTTCTTCATCTTTTGGCTTAGGGCTTGGAGCATTGTGTCGACACCAGTATGGGGTGTGTCGACGCTACCCTTGCAATAAATGTTTGTCCCTGAGAAATAAACACATAAATCATTAGTCAAATGTATTATCATGAATATAAATGATAAATGTGTTTGGAACATGCTTTTTGAATATTATTATTTCAGGTGTGATGTATTTCACATGTTCCAAATGTTATGTATTAAAATCACAACATGTCATCATTAAAATGAGAGGAGAAATGAATTATATTCACACTCAACCCAACAGGGCGCACATCCCAGGACCAGATCGGGCCCTTTATATATTGCCAGGCATTAGTTATATTGTTTGTCTTTAGACAATCAGTCAATGGCCAATATAGAGTACCAAGAAGTAGATGAGAGCACTAGATGAATAGACGAGATAGTAGAGTGAACGTGAATAGACGAGCGAGTAGAGTACAGATGAGATCTAGTGGACATTGCATGTAACGCGTCGAGTAAACAGGCAATAGTAACAGTTGCACAACACGCGCACTTGGTGTTGGCAGTCAGGTGGAACTCACGACCTTACCACTGGCCATGTTAAGCACAGGTCCAGAGGTCCGGCGTGTTTCAAGACGAGAGTGATTTTCTAATAGCCGTTAGGACCATATTGATCCCTAATGGGTGTAACAGATGTTAGGGTACAACCGGCTCATCGACCATGTGGGAATCCATGGACAGAGGAGACTTACGGAGGCCTTGAACAAAGACTTACTAGTCCGACAGAAGGAGTTTCCGACGGAGAGTTCGTCCAAGTCAAGAGAGAGTGTACATAGAAACAAGTGCTCGATGTTCTATAGGAGTTCTAGAACAGTGGAGCATCGATATCGATATTCCCAAAACATCGCGACAAACGATAGACAAGTATAGGGTAATTTAATTACATAAATTACCAGATGTATTATGAAATAGTTCATGACAAATTATGCCATAATTGGATGGTTCAAAGTGTGTGTATGTCTCATGAAATTGTAGATAGAAGAGATCATGTGCATGTATTTTAATCATACAAAAATATTCAATTTATAACAAGTGTTATTTCCTGTGTGTATGACTGTTAAACAAGAGTACAATCACTGTAGAAAATCAAGCATTGTTGAGACAAGGGTTTATTTCAAAAAGAACCCAGATCGCGACGTACCCTGATGAGGGTCGCAACGTCGACTGAGATAGCGACAGGGTCTGGTGCAGGTCGCGACAGGCTTATCGGTTCGGGCAGGCAGATCGCGACGGGATTGCATGGGGATCGTGACGGCCTAGTCAGAAGATCGCGACGACAGGTTCTGTCACGATATGAGCGCTCTGTCACGACGGCCCTTGTGAATGCGGCCTATCGGGCCGTCACGTTCACAGGGTCTGCGCCCAGTCCGAACAGGGAAAGGACATTTTATTGGATTGTGGGCCAGAACATACCCTATTTGACACAGGGTGGTTCAGAAAATCACAACTAATTGTATAGTCAACGAAAAATCGTTATTAGTTGCAAAACGACCTAGACATGCATGGGTACTTACAATAAATAGGAATGGGAAAACAATTAGGGTTTGGACATGTTTTAAACACGGGTATTCATGATGAACATAGAACATTACATAGTTGAGATCAACGATTAAATTTGCAAGATAGGATGAATTAAATTTAGGGCTTTTAGGGGCAAAAGATGCCTAACATGCAACAATTCCTACAGTAAAAATCTCGTGGCCTGGGGTGGAGTATATAAGGAGATCAAGAGTTAAGAAGAGGGTTCAGGGTCATGTAAGTTGCAGAACTTGAAAAATCAAGAACGAAAGATATGCTCGATGAAAAATTATGAAACCAGAGGACTTTTGTTCCTGATAGATGAGACATCCTACGAAAAAAGTTTCATGGTTTATGCTTGTGAGAATGCCTACCTTTGATCGTTTTTCTCTTCTAGGGTTAAGACTTGAAGAACTCGGGAAGAACTTGATAGATCCTTCCTCTCCACGAATTCTCCTCCTCTTGGCCTTTCCTCCTGGTCTAGGAACCTCTTGGCACGAGCTAGGGCTAGCCATGAGGGTTTAAGAGAAGTATTTAAGCTTCTCCCTATTCCCTTTCCTAGTTTAACTAATTCCTATTAAATTCTGAATTTCCTATTTCCTCTCCCCTTTTTAAGAAAGAGATCTTCCTATTTGGGTTGGGAGAGAGAGGATTTCGTGGCCAACCATTAAGGTAGGTTTAGGAATCCAATCCTAATTCAAACTAATTATTTAATCCATTAAATATCTCTGTTTCTATTTTAGTAATATTTTAGTTACGAATTTTGGGTATTTCTCTATTATTCCCCTTTTTAAAATCTCTATTTTTGCCCACTAATTTCTAATGGGTCCATATAGCAAAGCCCATTACTCCTTTTCTTTTAATGGGTTTTATTTGATTCTCTCTTATTTGATTTCATAGTTGATTTAATACATCTTCCTTTTATTTGATTTTCTAATTAAATAATATAAATATTTAAAAAAATTCCCCATAAATTTAAGGTTGCTACATCCTCCCCCTCTTAAAAAGAATTTGGTCCCCAAATTCATGTGATCATTCAGGAGAGAATGTCTTACCGAAAAGAGCGGGGTAGTTTCGTCTGATGATTCCTTCCGGTTCCCAGGTTGCCTCTTCCACTCCATGATTATTCCATAGGACTTTAACCATATGGATGGGACGGTTCTTGAGTTGTTGTATCTTCCGTTCTAGTATCTTGACTGGCTTCTCTTCGTACGTCACATCTTTGTTCAATATCAACTTCTCGTGGCGAATGATGTGCGTGGGGTCGTACACATGTTTCCTAAGCATGGAAACATGGAACACATTGTGCACACATGACAAATCCGGTGGCAACGCCAGCCGGTATGCAACCTCACCAACCCTTTCGAGTACTTCAAAAGGACCGATGAATCTAGGGCTGATCTTTCCCTTTACACCGAATCTTTGGATGCCACGAGTAGGTGACACTTTCAGAAATACATGATCACCCACTTGGAATTCCAGATCTCGCCTTCTTTTGTCGGCGTAGCTCTTCTATCTAGATTGGGCAATTTTGAGTCGGTCTCTGATTACCTGAATGTCCTTTGTGGTACGTTGCACCATGTCTGGGCCTAGCCATTGCTATTCTTCAACCTCATTCCAGCATGCAGGGGATCTACAGTTCCTTCCGTAGAGCACTTCGAATGGTGCCATCTTAATGCATGCTTGATAACTGTTGTTATAGGCGAACTCGATCAATGGTAGGTGCTCATTCCAATAACCTTGAAAATATATAGTGCATGCTCTCAACATGTCTTCCACTATTTGGTTGGTTCTTTTAGTTTGCCCATCGGTTTGTGGATGGAATGCAGTACTAAAGTTGAGTTTAGTACCCAGTGCACCTTGCAGTCCTTTCCAAAAATGAGATGTGAATCTCAGATCTCGATCAGAAACGATAGATGATGGAATGCCATGTAGTCTTATGATCTCCTTGACGTATAAGGCAGCTAGTATCTCTACTGACCACTTACTCTTTATAGGCAGAAAGTGGGCGGATTTGGTTAGTCGGTCCACAATGACCCATATGGCGTCGAGTCCACCACGAGTCTTGGGTAAACCCGATGAAGTCCATGCCAATGCTTTCCCATTTCCATTCCGAATATCTAGCGGTCTGAGTACACCAGTAGGGCGCAGGTGTTCCACTTTTACTTGTTGGCAAGTAAGGCAGTGAGCGGCATGTTCAGCTACCTCTCTTTTTATGTTCGGCCACAAAACGTTCTTTTCATATCTTGATACATTTTGGTACCTCCTGGATGAATAGTATACTTTGTCTTGTGAGCTTCATCCATTAGTCTTCTCTTTAGTTCTTCATTGTTTGGAAACATGTCCTTCCTTGAAAGACAAGCCTTCCATCTTCAGTCATTGCAAAGTCCGGTCTTTCAGTTAGAGTTTCTTTGACGCGGACTAAGAATGGATCATCGTCTTATTGAGCTTTGATCTCCTCTAGAAGATCAGATTGAATCTTGATATTGGCAACCAAGACTCGATCGTCTCTATGTTCGATATTTAAGTCTAACCTTGCGAATTGTTCTAGTAGTTGCATCTCGCCAAGGACTAGACTTGAGACAAATGCCATTGGCTTCCTACTAAGAGCATCAGCCACGGCATTTCCCTTTCCTGGGTGGTATTGGATGTGGAAGTTGAAATCTTTCAAGTATTCCAGCCATCTCCTTTGTCTCATGTTGAGTTCCTTCTGAGAGAATAAATACTTCAGACTTTTATGGTCTGAGTAGACAGTGAATTGCTCGCCATATAGATAGTGTCTCCAAATCTTCAAGGCGAAGACCACGGCAGCCAGCTCGAGATCATGTACAGGGTAGTTGACTTCATGTGTCTTCAGTTGTCTTGAAGAATAGGCGATGGCCTTCTCTTTTGCATGAGTACACATCCTAGCCTGATTCCTGAGGCATCGTTGTAGACAGAGAAACCTTCTCCCTCAATTGGCAGAGCGAGAACAGGTGCTGAGGTAAGATAGTCCTTCAGGGTTTGGAAACTTTTCTCACACTCTTTACTCCAGGAGTATGGATTCTCCTTTCGTGTCAGACGCGTGAGAGGAACAGCGATCCTTGAGAAGTCCTTGATGAACCGCCTGTAGTAGCTAGCCAGTCCTAGGAAGCTTCTTATCTCGGTGACATTAGTTGGTCTCTCCCAGTTGAGTACAGCTTCGACTTTGGAGGGATCAACAGAGATGCCGTCCCTTGAGATGACATGGCCCAAGAAGGATACATCTTCGAGCTAGAATTCACACTTGCTAAGCTTTGCGTATAGCTGGTTGTCTCGCAAAACTTGTAGTGCTGTCTTTAAGTGTTCTTCATGCTCTTCCTTGGTCTTGGAGTATATGAGGATGTCGTCGATAAAGACGACCACGAACTTGTCGAGGTATGGCCGATATATGCTGTTCATGAGTTGCATAAAGGCTCCAGGAGAATTGGTTAGACTAAAAGGCATAACGACGAATTCATAATGTTCATACCTACTCCTGAAAGCCATTTTGAAAATATCATCATCCTTGATCCTCATTTGGTGATAGCCAGATCGAAGATCGATCTTGGAGAAAATTGCGCTCCAGAAATTTGGTCGAATAGTTCATCGACCCTAGGCAATGGGTATTTGTTCTTGATGGTAAGCTGATTGAGTTGTCGATAGTCGATGCACAGCCTCATCGATCCATCTTTCTTCTTACGAATAGCACAGGTGCTCCCCATGGGGAAGTACTTGGTCTGATGAACCCCTTTTCTAATAGCTCCATCAGTTGCGCCTTCAATTCCTTCAGCTTGGCAGGTGACATCCTGTATGGTTGACGCGATACCGGTGCAGCTCCAGGAATCAACTCAATGGCGAAGTTGACATCTCGTTCAGGGGGAATCCCTGGCAGGTCTTCGGGGAATACATCTGGGTAGTCCTATACTATGTGTATGTCTTCTATCTTGGAACCCTTCTTTTCCACTCCTACAGCTGCTAGGAAAGCAATACAGCCTTTCCTCATCATGTTGTGGGCTTTTATGGCAGACACTAGAGACATCCGTCTCTTATGTCTGATTTCGGAGAAAGCCAATTTAGGAAAGTCACTAAAGGTAACCTTCCTTTTCTTACAGTCGACACTTGCCCCATATGCGGGTAACCAGTCGGCTCCTAAAATTACTTCGTAGCCTTCCATGGACGTACACACCAGGTCGGCTTTTAGGTTATGGTCTCCGATCATTACATCGGCGAGGGAAAGTATTTGTTCAATTTCTCTTTTCCCCTAGTGGCGTTGTGACAGAGAACTCACAACCCATGGATATAGGTTTAGCATTCATAGTATCAACAAAGTTTTGAGATATAAATGAATGAGTGGCCCAGTATCAAATAAAATGAATGCTGATAATGAGAAAACTTGAAGGGTACCTTCTACCATGCCACCCTCCATAGCAGGTTCCTCATCCTGTAGGGCTTGTAGTCGGCCTTGTTTCTTAGGTGCATTACGGCGCCTTTCATTCTCTTTCAGTAGTGGGCACTCAGGGATACGGTGCTCGTGACTTCCGCGGCGCAGACATGCACCGGCTTTCCTCCAACATTCATTAGCCGTGTGACCAGGCTTGTCACAGTGTTTGCAGTGGCTCTTTGTTGGAGTGTTGGGTACGAAAACCTTGGGTTTCCTTTCTTGGCTAGATCCCTCCGTGATGTTGAAGGGACGCTTCTTGCCGTTGGTAGGCTTAGCAGATGCCTGACCCGAGGTCACTTCCTTCTTGACGAACTTCCCTTTGATACGGTCGGTGAAGTCCGTAGCATCTTCTAGCAGCTGAGCCCTCTTCACCATCTCAGCGTAGGTCGGGATGTCGAAAGGTGCGAGTTTAGTGATGTAGTGGGGCTTAAGGCCGTTTAGAAAGCACTTAGCCTTCATCCTTTCGGTGTTCACCAGATGTACAGCATAGCGTGCCAGTCTAGAGAACTGGGCTTCATATTCGGCCACAGTCAAGCTCTGCTATTTAAGAGCAGCGAATTCCGCAGCCTTCCTTTCTTGAACATGCTCGGAGAAGTATTTGGAGTTGAATGCTTCTTTAAACTCATCCCAGGTGAATTGCCCATTCTCTCTAGTAGCTTCCACTGACTCCCACCAGGCGCGGGCGTCCTTCTCCAGTTGGAACGTGGCAAGTAGCAGCTTGTCCCCCGCTGCACATTGCATGACACGGAAAATTCTTTCCGTCTCTTGGAGCCAGTGCTCAGCTTCATCTGGATCTGTGGATCCTCTGAACCTAGGTGGGTTTAAACTTCTGAAGTTGCGATGCAGGTCGCCTGCACCACGATTGCCACCTCCTTGAGTGGCTTGCACAATGGTGCGTGTCAGTTCTTGGATGGTTTGTTGCATGCCCCTCATTTGAGCACGTTCGGCAGTCATCTTGATTGCTTGGTTCCTACAAAAATAACTTACTATTATGATACTGTTGTGAAATTTAATTTGTGCGTGTGTGAGTTTATTTTTTTCTAGTTACCCTTGGCTCTAACCACAACTCACATAGGTAGGATAATTGACTCTAGTCGAGGCAGGTTAACCTAGATCATCCTGTACTAAGAATAACCTAGGCTCTGATAACACAAAACTGTCACGCCCCGACGCAGAATATCGGAACGCGAGGCAGTTGCAAGAAAAGGGTATAGAGCGAGTACTAGACATCAAACCATTGCACAGTGAATAATACTAAAGCAAATTCATTTCATTAATACTTTTCAATGTCTAGTTACAACCACTAATATCAGAGCCAATCTATGGGGCCAGATTACATTGAAAGAAGGCAAAAGACTAAACTTCAAAGTTAACTACTACAACGCTAAACATAGCAATAGGACACTAGGGTACTCATGACATCACTCCAGGTCGTTCCCGTCCTCGTGAGTGTATGGTTCATCCTCGGTCTCACCTGAGAACACAACAACAAATAACGTAGGGTGAGCGAACATCGCCCAGTAGGACTTAAATCTCAGGCTCAAGCAGGCTTTAAGTAATTAATGCTTTTAAAGGTAGAGTAACTAATGATAGAGCGAGAGAGTGTGTCAGGTAAAATATAGCAGGACAGTACGTGAACGAAATAGCAAGACTTTCCAAATATAGACTTTCCAAGAATAGCACAAGTGTCGGGAATAGCACAATAATAGCAAGATAGCACAATGTCAAGTATAGCAAGATGGCCATGGTACAAATAGAACAACGAGTATAGTATAGCACAACGAGTATAGCATAGCACTTTGTTGTCAATGGACAATGATAGAACATAGCACTTTTGATTGTCATTTAGATAGTCACGATAGATAGCACTTTGTTGTCAATGAACAATGAGAGAACATAGTACTTTTGATTGTCATTTAGATAGTCACGATAGATAGCACTTAAGTGTAATGCCAAACACTCTGATCATTTAACTCCCATGGGCACTAGCACTTTCGGGCGCACATCCCAGGACTAGATCGGGCCCTTTATATATTGCCAGGCATTAATTATATTGTTTATCTTTAGACAATCACTCAATGGCCAATATAGAGTACCAAGAAGTAGATGAGAGCACTAGATGAATAGATGAGATAGTAGAGTGAACGTGAATAGACGAGCGAGTAGAGTACAGATGAGAGCTAGTGGACATTGCACGTAACGCGTCGAGTAAACAGGCGATAGTAACAGTTGCACAACACGCGCACTTGGTGTTGGCAGTCAGGTGGAACTCACGACCTTACCACTGGCCATGTTAAGCACAGGTCCAGAGGTCCGGCGTGTTTCAAGATGAGAGTGATTTTCTAATAGCCGTTAGGACCATATTGATCCCTAATGGGTGTAACAGGTGTTAGGGTACAACCGGCTCGTCGACCATGTGGGAATCCATGGACAGAGGAGACTTACGGAGGCCTTGAACAAAGACTTACTAGTCCGACAGAAGGAGTTTCCGATGGAGAGTTCTTCCAAGTCAAGAGAGACTGTATATAGAAACAAGTGCTCGACGTTCTACAGGAGTTCTAGAACTGTGGAGCGTCGATATCGATGTTCCCAAAACATCGCGAGACATGATAGACAAGTATAGGGTAATTTAATTACATAAATTACCAGATGTATTATGAAATAGTTCATGCCAAATTATGCCATAATTGGATGGTTCAGAGTGTGTGTATGTCTCATGAAATTGTAGATAGAAGAGATCATGTGCATGTATTTTAATCATACAAAAATATTCAATTTATAACAAGTGTTATTTCCTGTGTGTATGACTGTTAAACAAGAGTACAATCACTGTAGAAAATCAAGCATTGTTGAGATAGGGGTTTATTGCAAAAAGAACCCAGATCGCGACGTACCCTAATGAGGGTCGCGACGGGGTCAACTGGGATTGTGACAGGGTCTAGTACTGATTGCGACAGGCTTATCGGTTCGGGCAGGCAGATCGCGACGGGATTGCATGAGGATCGTGACGGCCTAGTCAGAAGATCGCGACGACAGGTTCTGTCGTGATCATATCACGATAGAGCGCTCTATCGCGACGGCCCTTGTGAACGCGACCTATCGAGCCGTCGCGTTCACAGGGTCTGCACCCAGTCTGAACAGGGAAAGGACATTTCATTGGATTGCGGGCCAAAACCTACCATATTTGACATAGGGTGGTTCAGAAAATCACAACTAATTGTATAGTCAACGAAAAATCATGAAACTAGTTGCAAAACAACCTAGACATGCATGAGTACTTACAATAAATAGGAATTGGAAAACAATTAGGGTTTGGACATGTTTTAAACACGGGTATTCATGATGAACATGGAACAGTACATAGTTGAGATCAACGATTAAATTTGCAAGATAGGATGAATCAAATTTAGGGCTTTTAGGGGCAAAAGATGCCTAACATGCATCAGTTCCTACAGTAAAAATCTCGTGGCCTGCGGTGGAGTATACAAGGAGATCAAGAGTTAAGAAGAGGCTTCGGGGTCATGTAAGTTGCAGAACTTGAAAATCAAGAACGAAAGATATGCTCGATGGAAAATTATGAAACTAGAGGGCTTTTGTTCCTGATAGATGAGACATCCTACAGAAAAATTTTCATGGTTTATGCTTGTGAGAATGCCTACCTTTGATCATTTTCCTCTTTTAGGGTTAAGACTTGAAGAACTCGGGAAGAACTTGAGAGATCCTTCCTCTCCACGAATTCTCCTCCTCTTGGCCTTTCCTCCTAGTCCAGAAACCTCTTGGCACGAGCTAGGGCCGGCCATGAGGGTTTAAGAGAAGTATTTAAGCTTCTCCCTATTCCCTTTCCTAGTTTAAGTCTAATTCCTATTAAATTCTGAATTTCCTATTTCCTCTCCTCTTTTTAAGCAAGAGATCTTCCTATTTGGGTTGAGAGAGAGAGGATTTCGTGGCCAACCCATTAGGGTAGGTTTAGGAATCCAATCCTAATTCAAACTAGCTATTTAATGCATTAAATATCTCTTTTCTATTTTAGTAATATTTTAGTTACGAATTTTGGGTATTTCTCTATTATTCCCCTTTTTAAAATCTCTATTTTTGCCCACTAATTTCTAATGGGTCCATATAGCAAAGCCCATTACTCCTTTTCTTTTAATGGGTTTTATTTGATTCTCTCTTATTTGATTTCCTAGTTGATTTAATACATCTTCCTTTTATTTGATTTTCTAATTAAATAATATAAATATTAAAAAAAATTCCCCATAAATTTAGGGTTGCTACATCCACTGTGTCGGGGTTGGGGCCTCCTGAGAACGTAGGGGGCTGCAACCTCAAAAACCTCTCCACAAGTGTCGTAGGCTCCTCTGCACTAACTGGCTGTGCCGGTGCTGCTAGGGGTATGGGTACAAAGGGTGGTACCTCAACTCCGGGTGATGGAACTGGTGCTACTGGCACTGCCTCCTCTACAACTGGTGGTACTGCGACTGCTGGCTATACCGGTGCCTGCTGATCCAACCTCGTCCGAATATCTGTAAGACTTTGCCATATCCTCTCTATCATCCGCTGCGTAGCATCCTCTCCCGACTCATTTCCACCTCCTCCCCAATCCCTTCTGTCTGCTATTTCTGACCGTGCACAAACAATATTCCAACCACACGCATATAATTATCAATACAAAAACTAGGGTCAACTACCAGCAGTGGGCTAAAGTAGAGAATAGGCTATACAAATTTTTGATTCCTTTATATCCACTTGGACCTTGCTCTGATACCAACTGTAAAACTCCTCGTCGTCCAGACCCGTTAACCTAATAACGTGCCTGATCCGACTCTGCCTCCCGCGAACGAGCCGAAGCCTCGCAAGGGATATCATTCACACAAGTCCGTAGAAATATAAAGGAAACTACTGAAATATATTATTAGATTGCCATCTCACAATTATTTACAAGGAATTTACATAGTCATTTCTCAACTATAACCAGACACAACTACAACAGCAACCTGGGGCATACCCCGTGGTGTACAAAGAAAGAAAATTACACTGCTGGAGGTGCAGACCCTGCCCTGCTACTGTGCGGCTTAGAACTAGACAAAGGGTGAGAAGTCTCCTGCTCTCCCTCACTTGAAAGGAGTAGGGGTGAGCCTCACAAGTCATTGGCTCAATAGGGAAACTCCCCTAGAAACCGAGCAAACCAAACTCAAAAATAACAACAGCAGGAAGCTATGCTAGCAATATATATAACTATCTAAGCAAGATATTAAAGCTGTAAATTCTACTTACCACATATTATCACTAAAAATAGCTTTAATAAATAAACGGCAAACCACAACCAAGTGTACGTGCTAAAGTAGGAAAATGCCAAACTCGGGTCACGAAGATTGGTTCACGACACCAGCTACTGATCCGGACAAACCACACAGGACTACCCCTCAGTCTCTCAGCCACGGACGAAAGGTCCAGCTGCCGCTCCACTAGGACAACCAAGAAACTGTGGAGTCCAACCAACACCACTCCTGCATAGCACATTGCCGCAGGCCCATGCCTGGCACCTTTAGGGACACCGTCCCGAGCTCCCTAAAGTGAGGCACTGGAAAACAGGACTAGCTGGGGCCCAGTACATCTACTAGTGTCCATAACCCCCAACCACGAGTGCGCTACAAGCGACAAAACACAAACTCTCACAAGTTGCTATCCCACTGTCGTCTTTCCCTCAGCTGGATGTACAACTCTACACAAGAGTGAGGGTGTCCAAGAAGATGACACAGACCTCAACAGTACACAAGTACCGAGACAAGCCCCGAGCACACACACATGCCTAGCTCACACAAAACCTAGGGCTCCCAACTGAAGAGGCAACCACGGTAGGTGTCGTACTACTCGACACGCACACACAAACCACGTGCATACTGCACAAGTCTCGTGAAACCCTACGTCAACCACGTGAACACCACGCACACGATATGCTCCTCGAGCGCTATAGGTGCCAACACATTACTTACCATTGCCATTCACAACAATTCACGATAATCGGATAACCAAGCTAGCATGCACAGAAATAAAGCCCCTCAGACCTGTTAACGCGACAGGGTCCCATGTCGCCTTCTGAACGCGACGCCCCCATAGGCCGCGTTTAGAAGCAGAACGCGATGGGTCGGGTTGTCACGTTCTGAACGTGACAACCTGGTCCGTCACCTTCACAGGCGAAACCCTAATTCGGGAGCCCTTCGTCAGATCTCCCCCACAAACCCTATAAACTGGTGTTTTTATCCATTTTTCATGCTTTAATGTATGCCCTAGCATGATATCTATAGTTTAGCATATAACGCGTTAAACACGCCAGACACACAATCCATGCATCGAAACGAGGTGGAATTTCCCTACCTCCACGAAGAACGCAAAGAACGAGACCCACACGGTGTTTTCCCTGCTCCACGCTACATCCTCACAGCGAGAACATGCCAAAAATGCCTTCGAAACGTCGGATCTCCCTTCACTGCGGCGAAATCTCCTTCCTTGGCTGAGCAGAGCTTGCAAAAGCTCTGTTTGGTCGAAACCTACTTTAAAACGCAGCTCGGTTGGGAACGCGACGCACCACATCGTCGCGACCTAAATGCGACGTAGGAGGCTATCACCTTCCCGCTCATGACGTCAGCAAGCCGCCCAGTATGTGACACGCGGCACGCATGCAGATGACGACTCAAAATGACAGTTCCATGAACGCGACACCCAGGACCATCACGTTCAGAACGCGACGCTCCTCACTGTCGCATTCACAGACAGTGAACAGCTAGGCACTTTGGGCCCAACCTATCGGCCCACTATGCCCTGAAAACCTGCATGAACACCTGCTACTTACACTGATGGGCCACACATGGGCCTGCATAACCATTAAGCCACGATCCGAATGGTACGCTACAAGATCATCTTTTCATTCTGTCATAGATGAGGATTCTTTGGCATTACTATCCTAAATTGAGCCCAAAAATATTGATGAAGCTTTATCTTATGAAAACTGGATAAATGCTATGCATGAAGAGCTTCATCAATTTGAAAGAAATCAAGTTTGAGATTTAGTGCCAAAACCCTCAGATCTAACTACAATCATTGGAACTAGATGGATTTTCAGAAATAAATTGAATGAATTTGGTCAAATTGTTTGAAATAAAGCTAGACTTATTGCTCAGGGGTATAACTAAGAACTTGGTATTGATTTTGAAGAGTCTTATGCCCCTGTAGCAAGACTTGAAGCTGTTCGAATATTTCTTGCATTTGCTACTTCTTTGAAATTCAAAGTTTTTCAAATGGATGTCAAGAGTGCATTTTTAAATGGCTACATAAAAGAAAATGTTTTTGTAAAACAACCCCCTGGGTTTGAAAATGAAAAATTTCCTGATCATGTCTTTAAGCTTAATAAGGCTTTTTATGGTCTTAAACAAGCTCCAAGAGCTTGGTATGACCGGTTGAGCTCCTTTCTTTAAATAAAGGTTACATAATAGGAAACATTGATCAAAATTTGTTTACAAAAACTACAAAAAATCATTTCATTGATGTTCAAGTTTATGTTTATGATATCATTTTTGTATCAACGGATAATAATTTGTGCAATGAGTTTGCCCATCTTATGCAATCTAAATTTGAAATGAGTCTAATGGGTGAACTTACATTCTTTTTAGGTCTGCAAGTGCATCAAACTTCTAAAGGAATATTTCTGAGTCAAACAAAATATGTTAAGGGGTTAATCAAAAGATTTGACTTTCAAAACATCAAGCCATCCAGCACACCAATGGCCACAAGTGTAAGACTTGAAAGTGATACTTCTGGTAAGCCTGTTAGTGCTAAACTTTACAGAGGTATGATTGGCTCTCTTCTCTATTTAACTACCTCTAGGCTAGATATTCAATTTAGTGTCTACATGTGCGCCAAATTTCAAGCAAATCCTAAAGATAGTTACATGATTGTTGTTAAAAGAATTTTTAAATATCTTCTTTCTTTATGTGATTTAGGACTTTGGTATCCTGCTGGTTGTAAATTGGACTTGATTGCATATAGTGATGCTGATTATGCCGGGTGCAAACTTGACAGGAAAAGCACTAGTGGGTTATGTTTATATCTAGGTGGTTGTCTTATTTCTTGGGCTTCCAAAAAACAACATTGTAGCTCTTTCTACTACAGAAGTAGAGTATGTTGCTGCTGGTAGCTATGGTACTCAAGTTCTTTGGGTCAAACATTAACTCCTAGATTATAATCACACATTAGGTTGCATTCCCATTCTTTGTGATAACACCAGTGCTATAAATCTGTCCAAAAATACTATTCAGCATTCCCGCACAAAGCACATTGACATTCAACATCATTTCCTTCGAGATGAAGTCTCAAAGAATTCTTTTGAACTCCACTTCATTAACACAGAAAAACAAATTGCAGACATTTTCACTAAGCCTCTTACAGAACCTAGATTCACTTCTCCTAGAAGGGGACTTGGTTTATGCAAGTTTTCACATGTCTGATATCTTCATCTCATTTCTTTGTGCAAATAAAAGTCATTTTTTCTTGCAAATAAATTCCTACTTCTCAGTTGCATTGGAAGTCTTAGTATATCAAATAGTGATTTAAAGAAAGGCAAGTTAGGCTTGTCTGGACACTTTCACTATGCGTGAGTATATGTCTCCGCCAAGTATCAAGATCCCTTTATGTAATTGTTGAGGGGGAGTATTTGTTTTTAATAAAACTCACTTGTTGATTCTGTTTCACTTCATTCAAGTCTTATTTTTTGTTCACCTTGTGATGGAGAGCTACTTGATAGGGGGAGTCATTGTCTATTATTCACTCATTTCTCTTGACAATTGTTGTCTATTTTGAGCTTCAACTATCAGAATTTTTGAGTCCTTGTGCTATTTTCATGTGAGAGACTTAAAATATTGAATATTCATTGTGCATTTAGTTTAATTTCAAAGATTTACTTTCATCTCAAAGTTGTGCAATCTTAATACTGAATGTCTTTAAAATGATTTGCAAAACACTATTATAGGCACATGAGTGGCTTTAATATTTCACATGTGTATGTTTAAGCTTCATTTACCACATGTTAAGAATAATCTTTCTACACTCATATTCATGACTCTTATGGTCAAAGCAAACATATTCCTACAAAATATCAAAAGAAAATAAACAATAATCTGGAAGGATACAGATAGAGCAATGCAAACTTGTATATTA
Source organism: Colocasia esculenta (assembly GCA_014218235.1). NCBI lineage: Eukaryota > Viridiplantae > Streptophyta > Magnoliopsida > Alismatales > Araceae > Colocasia > Colocasia esculenta. Next base: position 97,821,641 of record CM024755.1, on the reverse strand, counting down.
CTGAGTAACCGAGCCATCTCACCTAACCAAATGCTTTGTCTCGCGTCAAAAAGTGGTCAACAATTTGTCATCTCTGTGCAAGGTAATGAAAGTTAAACCACTGAGTAATCAGGAGGTCTTGCATCTGATAAATGTGATCTCTTGCATTGAAAAGTGAGATTTAACTAATTTATTCTTGTATTCTTTCACAGTTAAAAATGAAAGCAAATTCAAAAAGACAGGATAGAAAAGCTCATGACCTGAATAAAGTTCATGTATATTGAGTTTAGATCTATTATTCTACAATGTGTTAAACTTCAAGCTCATAACATCTTTGTTAAATATTTCTGCTCACTCATATAGGTCACATTAATTCACATTTGCATCATTATTTTAACTACATTCAGACCATTATGTCTTGCTCTGCTTTGTGTTGAGTGGGTCTTTGTGATTACACTTGATTACACAATACCAAAAATAGAATAACTTCTCTCATATGTCAATATCACTTTATCTCATTTATTTTGATCATTCTTGAACCTTCATTTCCACAATTTCATTTCCTTTACCTCCTACCATCTTTGTTTCTCTCTCTTGTCTATCTTTTTGATGTTGTCAAAAAGGGGGAGAAAGTTCTTTATAGGGGAGAATGTAGGGGAGAATGTAGGGATAGGGGAGTCCTTGTAAGGCTTTTGGGAGATTGCGTATGAAAAGACCAAGTTTGTGTATTTATTTTGTCATCATCAAAAAATGGGAGAATGTTGTGTTGAGTGTGTATTGAAATTTCTTAAAGTTAATTTTTTAATGATGACCATTGTACATCACTCATACTTTGATTTTAATGATGACATATTGGACAATTTGCATATTGAATATATTATAATAATACTCAAAAAACATGTTCTTGACATTTAATATTTCACATTTTACTGTTAATGACATGTTTTGATGGTCTACACTTCATATTTTCAGGTTCACATAATTCTGTCAAAGTTGTGTCAACACAAGACGTCAAGTGTGTCGACACAACCTCTACATTCAGAGCATAAAAGAGTCAGTGGTGTCGACACATGTGGATGTTGTGTCGACACAGTGTATGAATTCAGCAAACAGTGAAGGAAGCAGTAGCCAGTGGTGTCGACACAGTCTGCTTGTGTGTCGACACTCACTTTTCCTCCCAGAAGCCTGTTCTGAAGCTAGTAGCCAGTGGTGTCGACACAGTCTACCTGTGTGTCGACACACTTCAACTAAAGCTCAAAAACGAGAATTTTTCTGGACATGTGTCTGCATGGGAATCAAGGGAATTGACCTAGATATTTGTGCCCACGCACTCCAAGGGTCCACATGGACACATGGTGTAACGTCGCGTGTTTTTCGGATCCTTATGGATCATGTGTGTAATGGTTGTGGTGGCCATCATGAGGCCAATGTGGTTTGGATGTGTGGTGCGCGCAGGTTTGGTCCTGAAACAAGATAGGACCTGCTGCAGTTGATTAGGGGTTGACGGCCAGGTGTGGTCGTTGACTGGTTTGGCGTCCATTGAAGGTGACGTCAACTTTAAGAACTTAACGGCGAGCTTTGTGGACGTTTATTGTGATGGTTCCCTAAACGACATCTGGGTTGACGCCAACCTGTGCGACCTGCAGGATATAGGTCTACCCGAGGGCAGTTCCCTCACTCCGTTCTCCTTCTCCCTCGCCCTATTTTCATGCCCTTACTTTCCCACTACTTCCAATGGTTGCAGAAGGCTAGTTGGAGGATCGTGGAACGTGAGGTAGTGACGAATTGGGCAAGGAATCGCCGGAGGGAGGTGTAATCTTCGTAGGAGCTCGCGGAGGGTTTGGTGCGAATCGGGAGGATTTAGGAGGTTTAAGTGCATCTTGAGGTAGGGAACGATCCCTCTTAATTCCTTCTGTTGTGATAATACATCTGGAACGCATGAATCTGCATGTTAATTATGTTTTTGGGTAAGGGTGTTCCATGCGGGGTCAAAGGGTGGTTTGATTGATTTACTTAGTGAAACATGTTGTTACGGTTTGTTTATAATGCATGGATGTTAGAGAAAGGGTTTTGTTGTGTTTCCCACTGGTTTTGGGGCCAAGAGCACTTGTGGAATCGGCCTAGGTTTCTGTGTGAGCTGGTAGCCGAGGAGCTTGGCGTCAATATCGATTGACACTAGGTTCTTCAGCTGGGAAATAGACGGCCAGTGATCTTGCCGTCTACATCCCATCAACGGCAGTTGATGTTGCCATCAGCATGCTTTTATTTAAATATTGTTATATTGAATATTTAACAATATCAAGTGGTGCATTGGTATTTGTGGTACACCTAGTGTACGTGATTTCTGAGATTAGCGTATTGGGTACGCAGTTAGCTGGTTCTTCATGTGTTTACGTGGTCTTCACGTGTAGTGGACTATTAGTGCACGCGGTTTACGTGAGAGTTCATGTGGTTTGTGTGTGACGTGCACGTGGTTTTGTGTGCGTGGCAAGTAGTACGACGCCTACCGTGGTTACCTCTCCAGTTGGGTGCCCCAGGTTCTCTGTGAGCTAGGCTGTTAGCTCGGGGCTTTGTCCCGGTACTTGTGTTGTACCGTCGAGCTCTGTGTCGTCTGACCTGGACACCCTCACTCCTTTGCTTGAGTTGTACGTCCGGGTGAGGGAAAGATGACAATGGGATAATGACTCTTGTGATTGTTTCTAGTCACTTGTGGCGCGCTCTTAGTTGGGGGCGCGGACACCAGTAGTCGACACTGGTCCCCAGCTAGTCCTTTTCCAGTGCCTCACTCTAGAGGGCCTAGGCCAGGGTCTCTAGAGGTGCCAGGCATGGGCCTGCTACCGTGTGGTCTGCAGGTGGTGGTGTTTAGTTGGTCTCCACAATTGCTTGATCTTTTCACGTGGAGCGGCAGCTGGACCTTTCATTTGTGGCTGCGAGACTGAGAGGTAGACCTGTGTTTGTTTGTCCGAGTCAGTTGCTGGTGTCGCGAACCAGTTCACGTGGCTCGCGTGTGGTAGTCTCTACTTTAGCCTGTACACCTGTTTGAGCTTTGCCATTTATTTATTACAGTTACTTTACGTAATCGGCAAATGGTGAGTACATTTATAGCTTTAATATTCTGCTTAGTTGTTCTATAAATTACTAGCGCAGTTTACTGCTTTCGTACCTGTGTTGGGTTTGCTCGGTGTTGGGGGAGTTCCCTACTGAGCCAGTGACTAGCGAGGCTCACCCCTACCCCCACAAGTGAGGGCGAGGAGGACGTTTCTCGGCCGTCGTCCAGTTCGGAGCCGCGTCTTAGCGGTGCAGGGTCAGCACCTCCAGCAGTGTAGTGTAGTTAGTTTTACTTCTTCCAGTTGTACCCCGGGGTATGCCCCAGGCTCTTGTACTTTCTTTCAGTTTTGTGGAAATATGGCTATGTAATTTGTGAAATATATATATGGAATGGTGTGTTCCTTTGTATTTTTACGGACTATTGTGTGATATCCCTTGCGAGGCTCCGTCTCGTTCGCGGGAGACGGACTCGGATCAACCTTGTTATCAGTTTAACGGGTTTGGACGAGGCATTCCGTCACAGTTGGTATCAGAGCAAGGTCCGTGTTAATATATGGGAACTAGAAGGTTACATAGCCTTATTTCGGTAATAGTACACTGCTGGTAGTGACCTTGGTTTTTAATGATCTATTGTTTTGTTTTTGTTTGGTGTTTTGTTTATGTAGAAGTTTGAAATGGTAGATAGAAGAGATTGGGGTGGTGGAGGAGATGATCCAGAGGAGAACACTCAGCGTATGATAGAGAGGATCTGGGAGAGCCTCACCGATATTCGAATGAGGATGGATCAGTAGGTGCCAGTACCACCGGTTGCCATACCACCTGGGGACGGATAGACTGTACCTATAGCTCCAGTTCCGCCAGGAGTGGAGGTGCCTTTTGTAGCACCCTTGCCACTACCACCACCAGTGTTAGTAGCAGAAGAACCAGTGATGCAAGTTGAGAAGTTTCTGAGATTGCAGCCACCTATTTATTCAGGAGGGCCGAATCCAGATACAACAGAACACTGGGTCCATGAGATTGAGAGGGTCTTTACGACCATGAGGTGTCTGGCAGCAGATAGAGTTATGCTAGTTGCCTATCAGTTGAGGGGCTTTGCATTGGAATGGTGGCGATTGAAGATGCAGACCACCTTCGCAGGCAGGACAGAAGAGACTATTACTTGGCCGGAGTTTCTTAATGTATTTAACGATACATTCATTCCAATTCAAGTGCATCAAGTGAAGAGAGAGCAGTTCCGGACACTCCAGCAAGGTAACTCTTCAGTTTTAGAATATCAGATGAGGTTTATGGCACTTAGCCGATACGCGCCTTATGTAGTATCGGATAATATATGATGGTTGAGTACTTTATTCGGGGTTTAAGGGTAGAATTTCAGAATGCAATAGTGCCACTCATGTGTACGTCAGTAGAAGAAGCAGCTCAAAGGGTAGCTACATTGGAAAGATCTATTAGGACTCGTCAGATGGGCGAGTCAGATTCAGGTTGTTTTTGGCTACCGCAGCAGTCAGTGGGTGTGAGTAAGGGTAAAGCACCAGCAGGACCTTCTCCATCAGGTTTTGGTAAGTGGGGCCAGAAATTGAAGCAAGCATTTAAAGGTAAAGGAAGAGGATTGGGAGGTCGACAACAATTTCAGCAAGGTCATGGTAGGCCAGAGGTGGAGGAGTCGCAGCAGAGTACTGCCAGACAACCCATTATTCCACCAGGGTATAGATGTTATAACTGTAACCAGCCGGGGCATTTGATCCGTAATTGCCCCTATCCGAGAGAGTATGGATATGGAAGGGAGTGCAGCAGCAACAGCAGCCGCAGCAGTTTCAGCAGCCACAGGCAGGTCGTGGCAGAGGAGCACCGCAGTAGCGGGGAAGGGGTCGGGTTATGGCTATCACCGAAGCCCAGGCGGAGGCATCGAATATGATCGAAGGTACTATACCTATTTATGATTATTCAGCAAGAGTTTTATTTGATTCGAGTGCCTCTCATTCTTTTATTTCCGAAGAATTCATGGATTGTATGGTTCATCCTTTGAAAGAGGAATCCTATGAGTTGGTAGTGGAAGTTCCCTCAGGTGAGTTTATGCTCACTTAGAACTATATAGATGAAGCTCCTGTCGTGATTGAAGGAAATCAGATGCCGGGTCGGTTATATGCTTTGCAGTTGACCGACTATGATATTATCTTGGGAATGGACTGGCTTGAGGCTTATGGAGCGATGTTAGATTGCAGAAAAAAGAGGATCAGGTTTTGCCATCCTAATGGTTCAGTATTTGAGTATCAAGGTATGCCTTTCTATACTTCTAAGTTTATAATTTCTGCAATAAGAGCTAGAAAGCTAATAAATGCAGGGTGTGTGGCTTATTTAGCCTCAGTTAGTCTGGTAGAGACTAGTCGATCAGTGGAGGCAGTTCCCGTGGTTAGGGAATTCGCTGATATCTTTCCGGAAGATTTGCCTGGTTTAGCTCCACATAGAGAGGTGGACTTTACCATTGAGTTACTGCCAGGTACCATGCCGATCTCTAAAGCACCATATCGGATGGCACCAGTAGAACTTAAAGAATTGAAAAAGCAATTAGAAGAGCTGTTATAGAAAGGGTTCATTAGTCTGAGTCATTCCCCGTGGGGAGCACCAGTGTTATTTGTGAAAAAGAAAGATGGAAGTTTTCATATGTGTATTGATTATAGGAAATTGAATGATGTGACCATTAAAAATAGGTACCTGTTGCCGAGAATAGATGATCTGTTTGATCAGTTACAATCAGCAAAGGTATTTTCTAAAATTGATTTAAGGTCCGGGTACCATCAGTTGAGAATTAAAGAGGAGGATATGGATAAAACAGCATTCAGAACCAGATATGGTCACTATGAGTTTGTGGTTATGCCATTTGGGCTGACCAATGCTCCTGTAGCTTTTATGGATCTGATGAACAAAATTTTTCATCCATATTTAGACCAATTCATTGTGGTCTTTATCGATGATATTCTGATTTATTCAGCATCTGAGGAGGAGCATGTTGCTCATTTGAGGTTTACTCTGTAACTGTTAAGGGATAATCAGTTGTTCGCCAAGTTCAGTATGTGTGAATTTTGGTTGAAAGAAATTCAATTTTTGGGTCATGTCATCTCAGCAGAAGGAGTGGCAGTGGACCCGAGTAAAGTGGAAACAGTGATGAAATGAGAAGTGCCTAAGACAATCACTGAGATTAGAAGCTTTTTGGGGTTGGCAGGTTATTATAGGTGTTTCATACAAGATTTTTCTAAGATTGCGGCACCCATGACTAAATTAACCAGGAAGGGTGTGCCATTTGTGTGGTCCAGTGAATGTCAGAAAAGTTTTATGGAGTTGAAGAAGAGGCTTACATCAGCACCTATATTGGCATTACCGGCAGGAAGTGGTGGTTTTGTGGTATATACAGATGCTTCAAGAAAAGGACTTGGCGCAGTGCTTATGCAGCATGGTAAAGTGATAGCTTATGCGTCCAGGCAATTGAAGCCGGCAGAAGAGAATTAACCCACCCATGATTTAGAATTAGCAGCAGTTGTGTTTGCTTTAAAAATGTGGAGGCATTATCTGTATGGCGGGAGATTTGAGATCTTTATAGATCATAAAAGTTTGAAGTATATCTTCTCGCAGAAAGATTTAAATCTCTGTCAGTGTAGGTGGGTAGAGTATTTAAAGGATTATGACTTCAGTTTGGCTTATCATCCGGGTAAGGCCAATGTGGTAGCGGATGCCTTGAGTAGAAAGGCATATATAAGTCAAATGATGATCAAGGAATGGAAATTATATGAGGAGATAGCGGAGAACTCCTTGTATGTGCCAAGTAGTCAACGGCGGGCAGTACTAGCTAGTAGTGTTGTAGAGCCGTCCTTGTATTGGCAGTTTGTGGAAGCTCAGAAAGCATATGCAAATTTGATCGAAATTGTGAAAATGGAAGGAGTTACCATTGATGATAATTGTGTGGTTAGGCTCAGAGGCAGGTTGTTTGTTCCAGCAGAGAGGGAGGTTAAGCAGAGAGTGTTGGAAGAGGCTCATAAATCCAGGTACATTATCCATCCAGGTAGTACTAAAATGTACCAGGATTTAAAGAAACATTTCTGGTGGCCTCATATGAAAAAGAAAATAGCTGAGTTTGTTTCAAGATGTGCTATATGTCAGCAAATTAAGGCAGAGCATCAGAATCCTGGAGGTCTATTGCAACCGTTGCCCATTCCACAGTGGAAATGGGATGATATTGCCATGGACTTTATGGCAGACTTACCAAGATCGAGTTCCAGGCATAATGGAATATGGGTATTTGTTGATAGATTGACCAAGGTGTGCAGATCAGTGGCAGTAAGTATGTCTTGGACAGTGGACAGATTAGCAAAGGTTTATGTTGATAGAATTGTTCCACTGCATGGTATTCCGAAGACTATTGTGTCTGATAGGAATCCAAGATTTACTTCTGGGTTTTGGAGAAGTTTGCAAAAGGTAATTGGTACTGAATTGAGGTATAGCTCCTCTTATCACCCCCAGACGGATGGTCAGACAGAGAGGACTATTCAGACAATTGAAGATATGTTGCGAGCTTGTTGTTTAGTTTGGGGAAATAACTGGGAGCATCATTTGGGTATGGTTGAATTTGCCTAAAATAATAGTTACCATACCAGTCTTGGAATGGCACCATATGAAGCTCTATATGGAAGGCCATGTAGAACCCCATTAAACTGGCATGAAGTGGGAGAAAGACAAATGATAGGTCCTGAATTGATTCAGCAACCACAGAAATAGTAAAGCTTATCAAAGAAAAATTACAAGCAGCTCAAAGCAGACAAAAGAGTTATGCTGATAATCGGAGGACACCACTTCAGTTTGAAGTAGGAGACTTGGTTTTTCTAAGAGTTTCCCCTAGTAAAGGTATTATGAGATTTGGCAAGACCAGAAAGTTGAGCCCGAGATATGTGGGACCTTTTCAGGTGTTAGAAAGAATTGGGGAAACGGCTTATAGACTTGATTTGCCAGCCGATTTTATGGATGTTCATGATATTTTCCATGTTTCTATGTTAAAGAAGTGCATTGAAGATCCAGCTCAGATAATCAGTTACCAAGGTGGTGACTTGAGACCGAACATGACAATGCCAGAGTATCCGGTACAGATCACTGATCGTAAAATAAAGAAACTAAGAAATAAAGAAATTGAGCTAGTTAAAGTAAGATGGGAAAATAGGTTGGGTGGTGAGGATACCTGGGAATTAGCCGAGGAGATGGCTAAGGGGTATCCCTATCTATTTGAATAAAGTTTTGTATTTCTTTTTAGATGATAGTACTTGTAAAAATGTGCATATTTAAGTTGTTTATATTTGAATTGTGCTATGAATTTCGAGGTCGAAATTTTCTTTTTAGATGATAATAATGTAACGTCGCGTGTTTTTCGGATCCTTATAGATCATGTGTGTAACGGTTGTGGTGGCCATCGTGAGGCCAATGTGGTTTGGATGTGTGGTGCACGCAGGTTTGGTCCTGAAACAAGATAGGACTTGCTACAGTTGATTAGGGGTTGACGGCTAGGTGTGGTCGTTGACTGGTTTGGCGTCCATTGAAGGTGACGTCAACTTTAAGAACTTAACGGCGAGCTTTGTGGACATTTATTGTGACGGTTCCCTAAACGACATCTGGGTTGACGCCAACCTATGTGACCTGCAGGATATAGGTCTACCCGAGGGCAGTTCCCTCACTCCGTTCTCCTTCTCCCTCGCCCTATTTTCATGCCTTGCTTTCCCACTGCTTCCAATGGTTGCAGAAGGCTAGTTGGAGGATCATGGAACGTGAGGTAGTGACGAATTGGGCAAGGAATTGCCGGAGCGAGGTGTAATCTTCGTAGGAGCTCGCGGAGGGTTTGGTGCGAATCGGGAGGATTTAGGAGGTTTAAGTGCATCTTGAGGTAGGGAATGATCCCTCTTAATTCCTTCTGTTGTGATAATACATCTGGAATGCATGAATCTGCATGTTAATTATGTTTTTGGGTAAGGGTATTCCATGCGGGGTCAAAGGGTGGTTTGATTGATTTACTTAGTGAAACATGTTGTTACAGTTTGTTTATAATGCATGGATGTTAGAGAAAGGGTTTTGTTGTGTTTCCCACTGGTTTTGGGGCCAAGAGCACTTGTGGAATCAGCCTAGGTTTCTGTGTGAGTTGGTAGCCGAGGAGCTTGGCGTCAATATCGATTGACGCTAGGTTCTTCAGCTGGGAAATAGACGGCCAGTGATCTTGCCATCTACATCCCATCAACGGCAGTCGATGTTGCCGTCAGCATGCTTTTATTTAAATGTTGTTATATTGAATATTTAACAATATCAAGTGGTGCATTGGTATTTGTGGTACACCTAGTGCATGTGATTTCTGAGATTAGCGTACTGGGTACGCAGTTAGCTGGTTCTTCATGTGTTTACGTGGTCTTCAGGTGCAGTGGACTATTAGTGCACACGGTTTATGTGAGAGTTCACGTGGCTTGTGTGTGACATGCACGTGGTTTTGTGTGCGTGGCAAGTAGTACGACGCCTACCGTGGTTACCTCTCCAGTTGGGTGCCCCAGGTTCTCTGTAAGCCAGGCTGTTAGCTCGGGGCTTTGTCCCGGTACTTGTGTTGTACCGTCGAGGTCTGTGTCGTCTGACCTGGACACCCTCACTCCTTTGCTTGAGTTGTACGTCCGGCTGAGGGAAAGACGACAATGGGACAGTGACTCTTGTGTTTGTTTCTAATCACTTGTGGCACGCTCTTAGTTGGGGCACGGACACCAGTAGTCGACACTGGTCCCCAGCTAGTCCTTTTCCAGTGCCTCACTCTAGAGGGCCCAGGCCAAGGTCTCTAGAGGTGCCAGACATGGGCCTACGACCGTGTGGTCCGCAGGTGGTGGTGTTTAGTTAATCTCCACAATTGCTTGACCTTTTCACGTGGTGCGGCAGTTGGACCTTTCGTTCGTGGCTGTAAGACTAAGAGGTAGACCTGTGTTTGTTTGTCCGAGTCAGTTGCTGGTGTTGCGAACCAGTTCACGTGGCTCGTGTGTGGCAGTCTCTACTTTAGCCTGTACACCTATTTGAGCTTTGTCGTTTATTTATTACAGTTACTTTACGTAATCGGCAAACGGTGAGTACATTTACAGCTTTAATATTCTGCTTAGTTGTTCTATAAATTGCTAGCGCAGTTTATTGCTTTTGTACCTGTGTTGGGTTTGCTTGGTGTTGGGGGAGTTCCCTACTGAGCCAGTGACTAGCGAGGCTCACCCCTACCCCCACAGGTGAGGGCGAGGAGGATGTTTCTCGGCCGTCGTCCAGTTCGGAGCCGCGTCTTAGCGGTGCAGGGTCAGCACCTCCAGCAGTGTAGTGTAGTTAGTTGTTTACTTCTTCCAGTTGTACCCCGGGGTATGCCCCAGGCTCTTGTACTTTCTTTCATTTTTTGTGGAAATATGGCTATGTAAATTTGTGAAATATATATATGGAATGGTGTGTTCCTTTGTGTTTTCACGGACTATTGTGTGATATCCCTTGCGAGGCTCCAGCTCGTTCCCGGGAGACGGACTCGGATCAAACTTGTTATCAGTTTAACGAGTTTGGACGAGGCGTTCCATCACACATGGGACTATATATACCCATGATCCTCGTACTGCAAAAGTGGGGGAGCTGGGACTTTTCTAGAAGAAGAGAAGAAGAGTGGGAAAAGCTCTTGCGTCCAGAAGGGGAGCAGAGGAGCACCGCCATAGGGAAGAAGAAGAAGGGAAGAAGAGGGAGGAGTTCCTGATTGAAGCATTGCTGATCAGAAGGAGATTCATTTGAGTCTGTAACTCATTTTGTCACGCCCCGAATATTTAGCAGCGGAATAAATACCCGGGGACGTGAACGATACAAACCGGCGTATCACAGTTGAATAGTGCAGAGTCACATTCAGATATAACAACACATTCAAGACTATAATATGGTCACCAATAGTATACTTTAATTCATTTCATTCAACTAGATACAACCTCATATAAGAAGAATTAACCAAAGGGTCCATTATTCAAATAACTTCCAGAAAAGTTTCACTATTACATAGACTACTCAATTTCTATTTCTAAACTGTCATCTATTCTAGGACGGGTGCTCATCACTCTTGCCCGGCCCCATCTGACTCCACGGGTTCTCCATCACTACCTGAAAAAGGGCAGGATGATAGAGGTGAGCGAACTAGCTCAGTAGGATTTATATCTCAATCACGTGCGGGCACTAGTATACATGATTAACATTTTATATAGGCAGATATGCTGATGAGTATGCTGACAATGCATGCTTTTCTAACAAGTTGAATAGCAAAGTAGAACGGATAACATGTCAGATCAAATGTCGAGTTCCATATACAATGGACAGATATTCAAGAATAAAATCAGGTCAGAATAGATTGGCCATATTCAAGCAGAGTTCATGTGTTCACAAGAACAAACGTATCATATCATGTCAAGTCAACT